>JANHFT010001985.1:78336-96985 GCA_032467955.1 Pseudoxenodon macrops | reverse complement strand
ACACAGAGAGAGACGGGGAAAGAGGAGGAAAGAGGGAAAGAAGGAGAGGGGGAGGGAGGGAGGGAGGGAGAGAGAGAGAGAGAGAGAGAGAGGAGAAACACACATACACCCAAACAACAGGGAATAATAATCCATCTCTAAAATCAGCCACATTTCTAAAACATTATCAGGATAGTAGCCATTTGGATCTTGGGGGATATTGTTGAATAACACTGGGGCCACAACACAGAGGTTATGTTTCCTAATGCCTAGAAAATGATACTCGTTAATTTTCTCTAGTTTACTAAATTGTATGATATCACTGAGTTAAACTCAAATTCTGAATAGACATACAGTACTTATTACCATATAAGCAAGTCTCTAAAGTTGATGTTTTCTAGAGGCTTAAATATAACATTACTTTGGTGTTTGATTTATATTAATATTAAACAAATTCTAATTTGACTATATTCTGGAAAGGACCATAAATATAATTGCCTATAGAAATAAGTCTCTAATTATTAGACTTATTTTTTAAAGACTGCTTTCTTATTGTTCTAGACAACTTAACAAAGTCAGGCACACATGCACAGATATACACAACAAACAGTGTATATCGTCTGTACTGTTTTCAAAGAAAAATAATTATTCCTTGAATTTTGCCTTTCGTTTGCTATCTTGCATTTTTCAAAAAGTAGAATTGACTTTAAAGAGTAACTTTTAAAGCAAAACTGGATTGTTTCTAATCTAACAGATCGCTATCCTTTGAACAGTTATTTGAGATTACATTTCATCTTACTTTTTATAATGCAAATCTTACGCATCTCTCAGAATTATCTCAGGTTATTCAACTGCACTTATTCCAATTAACGGGTCTCTTTTTTTTCTATTTACCTTGAGTAAGTTTAAATATGTAAAAGCAGTCACCGGTCAAATCTGTAAGTGAGGAAACATATGAATTTAATACATGCATATATATTAAATATATATAATTTATAAATAATAAATACTATTGTACCAATAAAAGGAGGATTTTTTTTTGGCTCTGGTTGAAATGAAGTATCCTTGATGCTCTTTGAGCTCAGTTGTTTCCTGCAGACGTTTCATTACCAAACTAGGTAACATTATCAGTGCTAGTCACTTGTTGTACTATTGTACAGTATTGTACTACTGTATATGATTGTTCTATAATACTGTTGTAGAATTGCTACTTCTGATTCAGAATCATTGATGATATACTTTCTCATCTCAGCTTTATTTAGCTAAATTTCTATAAAGCTGACCTAAAAACATCAGTTAAACATCTATGACATTGTAAACAGGTTGTCACCTATCAGATCTGAAAGGACAGGCAGAAATAATTAAAGGTAGAAAGTTTTTATCTAGGCTCTGCATCACAAAGGGTTTAACCTGTAATTGCATCCGGAAGTCCACTGGTAACCAGTGCAGCTTCCCAAGTAGCAGTGTTGCATAAGTATCCCAAGAGGCAGCCATAGCTATTTGTGCTGCTAAAACTATAGAAGTGTTACTGTAGATTTAAACACCTGTGGTAAACCAGAGCAAGTTTTTGAGTCTTGGAGAAATGATTGAGGGACAAAGGAACAGCTATAGATTTTGAACCAATTATGCAGTGTGTCATGCTTCATTGATATGTCAAAGATAAAACAGTATTTTATAGCTAACCATATGAATGAATACTTTTATATTCATATAATTTTACTGCTAGCTATATGAAGGTTTTTGAACATACCTTTTTAAGAAGATGAGGAAAGTGGAGGAGGAGGAGGAGGAGGAAGAGGAAGAGGAAGAAAAGAAAACACAGTCCTGCCTTTATAGGTGATAAGGTGTTGTTTTTTTGTGGGGAATGGAATATACTTTTTAATTACAAGCATGACATTTTTCCATTCTTACTACAGGGGTCTGACTGGCACCCAAGTCCACCAATAGACTTCAATGAATATGGGTGGTAAAGCCCAGTCTTTTCATGTTACCTGTCTAACAGACAAGCTTGATGTTTAAATCAATTACACAGACATTTAAATCCTTTTCCCATGCCAGCACGTTGCCCTTTAAGCTTTAAGGTTTTCATTCTTGACTTGGCTCATGCATTCAGCCTGCACATTAACTCTGAGGTAGAGATCAGTAATAAATCATTTAGTGTCTCTGTCAAGAGAGTGGCTGTTGTTGGTTTTTTTGGGGTGAATTGGGATCCCCTTGTTTCTGCACTATAATAGAGCAATAATGGATGGTGCTGAAACAGAACACACTGGAATGCACATGCGAGGGGAAATGTGGAACTATCGCGAAATGGCAGTTTTCCTAAATAAATAGCACATCAGTTTACTTAAAGCTAATCATAAAGGGAACAAATTGCACCCATGTGCATAAGAAAGAAACCTGAGCAGAATCCAAGAGTTTAAAGAACCCATTGTTTTCTAAGCTGACCCTGGATGTGTGTCAGATTACATCTGTTGGGGTGATTCTAATGCCAGCTTCATATTTTTTAATTATAAATATATAAAACATTTTAATAAGATGACATTCTGGCCTTACTAAGCCTTTAAAAAGCTGGATGTGGGTGGAGCGGGCAGAATGGTATTCCACATATCCCCAGAGAGATGCCAGCATAGAATGATTGAACGTTTTCCTGTAATAAATTGGAAAAAATCTGGTTTGTAAGAATGGATCCAAATCGCTTGGCACTGGAAAAGTAATTTGTTACCTAGCTTCCTCTTTCCAAGTTCAGTGGAACTTCGTTAGCAAGAAGTATAATTTTTTTTAAAGTAAAAAGAGAAAGGTAAAAATAAGTAGGTTTTTTTTATTTTTACTTTTTTTTTTTAAACTTATGGCTCAGAACCAGAGGCTCAGCAGCCAAAAAGAGAGAAGGGGGTGCTTAGGACAAAAGCCAGATCTATAGCTACCTTCTTTGTACCTTTCCAAATCTCGAGCCTGCTTAATTATGATTAATTGCCACATGGATAATCAGATACGGTTTCAAAAGGTTGGAGATGACAGTCCAAGGACACCAGGGAAGGAGGAAGTTTTGCCTTTGATACGAGAGAGAGAGAGAGAGAGAGAGAGAGAGAGAGGAAAACACAACAACCCAGTTCCTTGTAACCTTTTCTTATTTTAACAATTCCAAAAGGAATTAATGCCATCAGTATATTGTTCCTCCTCCTGGGAATTCAGCTTCAACTGTACAATTTCTGCAGCTGTCAGTTTTTTCAGACCTCCTGTCAATAAAGTAATGTTGGGGTGCCCCTTTCTTCTCGACTGAAAGCAGTTTCAAGTTTCCGCTTTATGTCTATGCTTTCTGGGTGGTGTGACATGATGAGAAAGTCGAGGGGAAAAAATAATAGCAGTTAAAAAGCTTCTCCTCTTGACTTAACTGGATCAAATGTAATAGACTTCAGCCTTTTTCTCCCTTATTTCCTTTGCTTGATTTAGAAAAACACTGTGAAAAGTGCAGGAGATTTTGTCTTGCCAGCTCTTTCCTCCATTTAAAATCCCTTTGGCTAAGTCAAGGATCACAGTATGTCATTTCCAGCCTAACAGAAGTGCTGGGCCTCATTCAGCTCCTATTACGAGGAGGCAAATCCCCAGGTTCCAGGCGCCAGTGTTTCTGCTTTTTTGGCTCTTTTCCCGGTATTGTTTCCTTCATTACATTCCAGAGTGCTTCTCAGCCAGTTAATGTTTGCTCTGGGAGGTCCAAATATCCAGCAATCAGCTCTGAACTTCTCTCTTTTTGTTGAGAATTGCAGGTTTCAAATGCAATTGTTGCCTTTAAAGGGATAGATGCAGGTGAACACACCACCGCACTAATTTTCATTTTATTGACAAATAGTATTATTTGCCACAGCTTTGTTTCTTTAAAAAATCATTGTAGAAAATGTCTGCCTTTTAAAAGATCTTATTGGGGTTGGAAATATTGTTTTTACCAGTTTGGGAGCAAATGCTACTTTCTTCCTTTCCCCTATTTCTTCACATCCATTAAACTAGTGTTTCTTAACCTTGCTTATTTTAAGATGTGTGGACCTCAACTCCCAGAATTTCCTAGCTATCCATGAGGAATTCTGGGAGTTGAAGTCCATACATGTTAAAAGTTGGCAAGGTTGACAAGCACTGCATTACATTGAGAGGTTGCAT
Organism: Pseudoxenodon macrops; assembly: GCA_032467955.1. Classification (NCBI taxonomy): domain Eukaryota; kingdom Metazoa; phylum Chordata; class Lepidosauria; order Squamata; family Pseudoxenodontidae; genus Pseudoxenodon; species Pseudoxenodon macrops. Next base: position 92,860 of record JANHFT010001985.1, on the reverse strand, counting down.
AGAATAGAATAGAATAGAATAGAATAGAATAGAATAGAATAGAATGAGACCTTGGAGGTCCAGCCCCTTGTTCAAGCAGGAAACTCTATACCATTTCAGACAAGTGGCTGTCCAGTCTCTTCTTAAAATCTTCCAGTGTTGAAACATTGTTCTTTTTTTCCCATTTAGTCAGCCCAAAGCAGATAAATTCAACTGAATTGAGTAAGCATTCAGCATGTTGAACGCCCTCTATTGTTATTCCTCAGCTATTTAATTAAGTCTCTGGCTACAGAATAGTTACTATGTGAGAGTATGCCAGTTAAAACAATAGATTTAGTCAGTGAAAGTATTGTAACATTTGGCAGATATGGATTACTAGTGTTCAAAAAGACTCAATTGTGACTACTTAAATGTAGTTCACAGTCTGCTAATTTATCTGTCAATCACCAACTGTAACATTTGGAAGGCACCTAATAGGTTATCTAGTCAAAGATGACCTAACAAGTGGCTTCTTAGCCACATTTACCACCAGAAAATTCATTATAATTTTCAACAATGTTTTTTCTTTCAACTTTAAGCCATCAACCTTGTTCTGGTCTTAGTTTCATCAGAGAACAGGGCCAGTCTTTTTGTATGTGACAGTCGTTTAGATATTTGTAGAACTCCATAATCTCTTCCATCATTAGATAAGAATCTAATTCTTTGATCATTTTCCATAAACTTTATGCCAGAAGCATTCATGATCCTAGTAGGTCTAAATCTACTTTTCAGCATTGTTATCTCTTTTTAAAGTGCACTATCCAGTACAGGGCATAAGACTTCAAATGTAGTCTAAACTAGATAGGAAAGATGGCACATATTTAATATCCCCCCCATAGTAGCATCCCACATGAAAGGGGGGGAAATAACAACTCCCAGACATCAGAATTTTATTTCTTTAAAACTGAAGTCATAGACTTGAAAATAGTTTTTTCCCCATTCACTCTATGTGTGCATAGTTTAATGTAGTAGAATTGAGGTATATCCATGACATATTCTGATCTATATTTATTAATATAAATTAGTACTTAAGAGTTTTTCATTTTATATTTATATGGGGTTTATAAAACAACCTATTGGAAAATCTGCATTTTTTTGTTTACAACGTTTCCTAATTAGTAGAGCTCTTTTTGTAAATCTCCTTAATACTTTTTGAACATTATTTTTCTCAATATACTTCTTAATGTAGATTTATTCAATATATATATTTTAACTCCTAGTAGCTTCTTTGTCAAAAAAAATGCAAATATTCCTAGTATTTTTCTATATATTCCTTATAAATAAATATGTTTTGTTTACAAATTTAACTGAAGAACATGAATATATGTTAATTGTTCATTGGAATGAATTCAGCCATGTCACTACAGAGTCACGGACGGACTTTTCTCCTATTGCTATAACTTGGCCTTCCCTTTAAATCTCAATAAAGATTATAATAAACCGAATACAGAAGAAATCAGAAGTTATGATCATTTGGAATTCTTTTCAACATCTTGAAACCATAATCACTTTTCATTTCCAACTGTCTTGTGAGCAAATGCTCTTATTACTCTCCTGCGCTCCCTGCAAATGTTTGTCTTTGGTATGCAAACTTCTTTAAAAATACTGTAAGCCTGGAAAAATATCGCTTCCCTACACCTATCACACTTTTAACCCTTCATTTATATGATAAAGGCTTGCCGTAGCCTGTTAAGATATTATATTATAATTAATATAATAATTTATATTAATAAGAGTTACGACCTCTATCTTTAAAAAAAAATGGCAGCTTCAAGAGAAAGGATATCATTCAAAGGAACTAACTGCAGGGGTGATTGAGTAGGCTTAATCTTCTCATCATATTAGTTGCCTACTGACAATCTTCTCTAAGATGTGATTGTCTTAAAGAACAGTTGCTGGAACTGGGTATGTCTAGTTTGATGAAAAGAAGGACTAGGGGAGATATGATAGCAGTGTTCCAATATCTCAGGGGCCACAAAGAAGATGAAGTCAAGCTTTTCTCCAAAGCACCTGACGGCAGGACAAGAAGCAATGAGTGGAAACTAATCAAGGAGAGAAGCAACCTAGAACTAAGGAGAAATTTCCTGACAGTTAGAACAATTAGAACAGTTAATCAGTAGAACAAGTTGCCTCCAGAAGTTGTGAATGCTCCAACACTGGATATTTTTTAGAAGACATTGTATAACTATTTGTCTGAAGTGGTGTAGGGTTTCCTGCAGGGGGTTGAACTAGAAGACCACCAAGGTCCCTTCCAACTCTGTTATTTTATTCCATTCTAACAGTGAAGACAATTAACCAGTGGAGTAGCTTGCCTTTGTGAGTGTTCAATCACTGCAGTTTTTTAAAGAAGAGACTAGATAGCCACTTGTCTGAAATAGTATAGGTTGTCTTGCTTGGGCAGGGGCCTGGACCAGAAGACCTCCAAGGTCTATTCCAGCTCTATTCTATTATAATTCTAATTTTGCCTTCAAAATTAAAATCTGTAAACACTGAAAAGGTATCTATATTTTGCTCTTTGATTTCAGAAAAAAAAGTTTTGTTAGGAAAACTTTGACAAAAAAAGGTTAATCTCTCTATCTTACAACCCCATTTAGGTTCAGGTTCTTTGCAATGATTGTAAAGGAGACTTCCACGAGAGCCTGAAATCTAATAATGAATATCTTGTATTTGTATTTTCCAAAGTGGTAGCCATGGGAGCTTTTTCAGCAAAAAAAAAATGGACAAAAAATCTTGTGAACCTTAAGGATTGACCATTTTATCATTACTCCATCCAATACATTGTGTTTGTGTTGTGTTTCATGAAGGTTTACACAGTAAAAAAAGTGTTAATCTTTAAGAAACCATAAGACTCTACAACTAGCTATAAGAATTTTAGTTCTGTCTTTCTTCATTCTCCAAATCCAGTATATTGGAATACCCTTTAGAGCAGTGGTTCCCAACCTTTTTTTGGCCATGCCCAACCTAATCATCTATAAAATCCTGTTGCCCCCCGTGACATATAATTCTTACTGGTCAAAAAGTGAATCATACTCATGTGCAGGAAGCCTCAAAGGCCATTAATTTGGTTTAAACAAGGCTCCAATTTCTCCCACTAAAAATCAAATTGGCCCCCTGTGGGGCATTGGCCCCACATTGGGAACCACTGCTTTAGAGGAACACATTTAGGTATTCACTGGTAGAGGGTCTACCCACTCCAAAACTTTATTACTGGATCATTACATGATTGCAATGCCCTCTCCATGACACCATCCTTGAAAACCATTAGAACAGTCCAGAAAGTGGCAGCCTGAGCAAAATTGGGCACACTACTGTAACATCCATATTATGCTACTGCTACATAAACTGTACTGTGTCCCAGTACGCTTCAGAGTGCAATTCAAGGGGCTGATTGTCACCTTTAAAGTGATGTATCATATAATATCTATCGATGTGTAGTCTACAAATAGATATTTACAACTATGGTGGAGCAGTGGTTAGGATGCAGCATTGCAGGCTAAATTCTGCTTACTGCCAGGAGTTCTATCCTGATCTGCTCAAGGCTTCCAGCCTTCCAAGGTCGGTAAAATGAGGACCCGTATTGCTGGGGGCAATACGCTGACTCTATAAACTGGTTAGAGAAGGCTATAAAGCACTATGCAGTATATATAAGTCTAAGTGCTAATGCTAGTGCTACCATATAAAGGATTTATCTTTTGTATTTTTATGTACACTGAGAGCACATGCACCAAAGACAGATTCCTTGTGTGTCCAATCACACTTGGCCAATAAAGAATTCTATTCTATTCTATTCTATTCTATTCTATTCTATTCTATTCTTCGGTTTGGTTACAGTTTCTTGGTGCTTAAGATATGCCCACTTTGTTCTCAAAATATAAGCACCTTTTTATAAACATGGATACTGCTTGGAACATTAATACACTTCAAAGTCTTTTTCATACACTTCCTCAGCACAAGGCAGTGATAAATGTAAAGGAAAGCAGGACCATGTGATTAGATCTGATCTTGTCATAGGGTTGAGTGAGGAAATAGACATGGATGGAAAGAGATAAACCAGTGAGAGTCAAAAGTTGAGATATGACCAACATCATATTCTTCTTTTTATCAATGTCTGCCTACACATTAGTGTGAAAGGTGCTTAGAGGATCCACAATACTTCTTATCATATATTATATTTCACATAAGGCCACCAGAAGGGCAAACAATAGCCACAAATAATTAGTGATCCAAGCTTTGCTGCATTCTGATATCTGACAGGGGAGGGGGGAAAGGACAATAAAAACAATCCTGTCTTTTTTATTAATACAGATAATTCAGAAAAAAAACATAATAGAAAACCTTGGAAAGTAATTTGTATCATGCTACAAATAAAATACAAACCAACACTGCACGAGTATTTTACGAGTCAATGCAGCACAGGTCAATACTTTAAGAAGGTTATGAGAATATAGTAAGGACATCAAATTAAAAGAGGTCTGGAGAGAAAAGATTACATTGTTCTGACAACAACATTTTCCAAACAGCCCTTTAATGTTTATTTTTTTTAAATTTACAGTCTGAGATTAAATATTTTATGCAAATATTAGACAACAGCTGAGAAGTCTTCAATTTAGGATTTGAAGCAAATTGAAAGCATGCAAGACATATTCATTTCCTAAGCAGTTTAGTTTTAAAATCTGCATTGTCTCTTTTAGGATTAACTGACAGTAACTCTTTGTGTTTAAATGGATTTACCTTCAGCTTGGTTTGTTTTCCAGATAGCATTATGCTCCAGTACTCTGGCATAAATGGAAATGTAAAGACACACAGATCAAGCAAAAATGTATCCTTAATTCATAACCCCCAAACTTCTGTTTAAATTTCATTATGAAATAGGATTTCAGCTTCATATCCCGTGCCTAATCCTGTTCTGTAAAAGGTATATAAAAAAACATATCTTGACATATTATAACAGACTTTTGTGGTAGTTGCCTATATTGATTAAAACATCAAGCAGCTACATATAAACCAATAATGAATTACTTCTCTAAGAAGATAAAACTTTGTGATATTTAAAATTACAGACTTGAAAGTAAGTAAAATTGCCATTAATTATGCAGAAGGGAGCAACACCTTAGCAGTAAACAAGATAAGCACCTCAAACGGCACTAATAATTTTAATTAACATTTCATACCTTCCATTCACTTTCTTTCAAGGTCATCTGCTGACTTCTTCTATGACAGGATTACTTAGTGTACTTAAAAAAACTTTTTTAATTGTTATAATATAAACATCTTATTACTCATTTTTTTAAATTATTTTTTGGAAATTATCTCAACAGATGTATTTATGGATAGATACATGAGAACTAATGCAAACATGTGTAGCTTTTCTGAAGTGGGACATTTAATTGCTACACACCAGTCCTTTGCGCCAGGGTTGTGTTGTCCCGTTGCCACTTGCTATTTTGCCACCATAATGGATCTGAAAAGAAATCTGTCCTTATGAACCTATTCAAGGCCTGGTGAAGAAGAAGGATTGATGGATCCCTTCAACTTCAATTCATAGTTCTACTTTTAATTAGAATTTTTAAATACAGTATAACAGAAATATAAAAAAGAAAAGAAATAAAATCATGACTTCCATTCTTTTTTTCTACTGAATAATTGCCATCTTACTCTTTCCCACCTTTTTTAAATTATTATTATTATTTTTTAATTCGCTTGCCCTTTCCCTTTTAACCATTTTTACTTCCCTTTTCTTTGGTCCTTTGTTCTTTCAACCAAAGTCTGAAAACTGACTTTAAGTTCATATTTTCCCTGACTATAAACTGGTTAGCTTTGCCATTTCAAAAGCTCCATCAATTTTATAATCCAGTCTTCTACTGGGAATATATCATTATTCTTCCATTTTTGTGCATACGTTAATCTCACTGAGTTACTGTATAAAATACTAACTTTCCATATATATATTTCTTGTCTAATGTCCATAATGCCCAATAGAAACAATTATGGCTTCATTATAATGTTAATTCAGAATTCCTTTTGTACCATTGTATGGATTTGACCACAAAACGTTCTTGTTTTTTCACAGGTACACAATGCATGATTTTAAAAAATCCCCACTTTCTTTTTACACTTCTAACCCTGGTTTGATATTCTTTTATACATTTGCCACAGCTTTACAAGGGTATATAACCAAGGATAGTCCATTTTATATATTTTTTTCTTTTAAATTATGACACAGTGTAAATTTTCCATCTTTTCTTCATATTTATATTATAATCAAAATGTGTGGTCAATTTTACTATATAGTCTTTAACTTGTTCACCTTCTGTTTAAAATCTGAATAACAGTTTATACCTTTCAGCTATTCACAGCCCTATTTTTATTGTCTGTCTCCTTTTCAGTCTGACAATCTTAAGATCCATGAATCCAGTATCTTTCATAAGGTTCTATTGTGTTTTCAGTCTAATTTCAGGACCCAAGCTAATACACATAGCAAAACTAGCATCAAAACACAAGATCCTAATACATTTGGAAGTTTATTTCTCAATGTGACTAGACTTATGGATATCCAGTACTCAGCTGCCCCCTCTGGTAGGAAACAGAATTGTTAAATTAGTACAAAATCTAATATTTGTATTTCAATCCTGTGTACTCTGCTGGAAATATTCTGTGTTAGAGTTTAAAATAACCTAACATTGGAATATAGGAATGTGTGAATTTAACAAGAGAAAAAAACATTTTAGAGGTTGATTAATGAAACTGGGAACCTACTCTCTCTCTATCCTGTATTGAGACACAAGCTCACAAATAACAAATCTGCAACTATAGTAAATGAAAGTCAGTCACAATTTACTGTCTGTATATCAGTATTTGACCCTAACACAGGGTGCTATATATATGTGCTATGTACTGTATATGTCTCTGTGTTCTCTCTCTCTCTATCCCTCCTTCCCTCCCTCTCCCTCTCTCAACTATCTATCTATATTAGAAGCAAAGAAGAGGTATCCATAGATTAACTCACATCTTACGTTCACAGGTTTTACACTTAAAATTTTACATTTTTTCCATTAAGCTTTTAATAGCATAAAGTAATTCTCTGGAATATATTTTTCTTGAGGGTTTTTTCTATTTCTTTCCTCTCCCTTTTTATTATTTTAATTATTTTATGCATATATTTCTACTCTCTGAATGAAGGGGAAAGCAAAAGGTTACAAATTAATAAACACATAAACAGATCAACGATATATCATCAGGTCTGTTCTACACCACAGTTCTAATGCACCAGGTCACTTGGAATATAATGTGTAGTGAAAGAATCTCATTAAGCTAAAATGAATGTAAAATGTGTCAATTTGATCCAAATGAGAACTGTAGTAAAACCATGTTTGAAGTTCATGTGCAATAAATCTTTAACATTTGTCTGTAAAGTATTAGAGAATCCATAGGGAAATCTGCATTTGTGATAGCTTGCACATTTTCAATGATTTTCTTCTAATCTTTTGTTGACATTTAAAGCACATGGAAAAAAATAGTATGTAACATCTTCAAAATGTGTATTAGTATGTACCTTTCCAGGATAAACAATATAGGTACTGATCCCACCTTTCTTGCATTTGGGGAACCTTATAGTAAAATCTTTAACATACTTCAACCTGATTATAAAGAGATAATATTTGTTTTGGAATAAAAGCTAGCTTATCAAAAACAAATCAAAAGTACAGTTTTAAAAAAGTTTGATGGCCATTATTTGCCAATTTATTCCTATCTCAGCATTACATTTTAATTTTCTTTCTAAAATAGTATTTTGTTTATTTACAGTATTCATTAATTAATGAATTAAAGTGACTGAAATAATTATTTAGTGGGATAATTTGCAAATTCACCCCCTATTTTTAAATAAACGATTCAAAGTACAAAAATCTGAAATATCTTAAAAAGCCATCTCAATCCACATATATGACATGCTTATCTAATATCAAGTATCTTTTCTAAGAAATTACAGCTGTGATATCATAAACAGTTGTGTTATGTAGTCTATTTTAGTGCATATTTTCTTAGAAAACGTGTTGCCCGTCCATTAGAAATAGATCCAGTAGAATCCTAAGTTCTTCATGGTGAAACAAGAGTGAGGAGGCAAGTTTGCAGAAGACCTGCAGCTGTTGGCCAGAAGACACTTCAATTTGCTCTTCTCAGTTTTAATCTGAATTAAGATGTTTTCAGCCTTCCTATATTTAGAATTTTTGCCAAGCACTTACAACCTACAACTGAACCAGAGGTGGGTTCCTACTAGTTTGGACCGGTTCTACAGAGTAGGAGTAGGCCGCTGGTGATGACACGGAGCTGGTTCTGCTGCTCCGTGGGCACCGGCATCTTTTTTGAAAATTTATTTTGGAAAAAAAACATTTTTTTCAGATTATTTTTGTTCTGCGCATGTGCAGTAACTGATTTTTCAGCACTGCGCATGTGTCACCATCTTGTTTTTAGCCTTTTTTTATTTTTTCAGAGCTTTTTTCTACTGTGCATGTGCGTGCGCAAGATGCAGCCACGCAGCACAGGAGGCAGTGAACTGCTGGTGAGGTAAGTTAGAACCCACCCCTGAACTGGACTCATCCATTGCCTGCTCAGGAAAAAAAAAGAGATGTTTGGTTAGAACAGGGGTGTTAAATTCACCTCATCACATTGTTATCACGTGACGTATTGCGACTTTTTTCCTCTTCGCTGAAATGGGGGTAGGGGTGACCAGCACATGATGCATCCAGCTTGCGGGCTGCGAGTTTGACATTCCTAGACTCTTAAGAAGATAAAGAAATCCAACTCAATTCTGATATGATCAATATATCTGTCTTATATAACTGATAACTATCCCAAGCATAAGACTTAGAATTGTTCCTTTCACCTTTTTTATATATTTGGAAGAGTTTATTGTAAGAGGAGCCAAATGGCTGCAGGCACAGCATTTAAGGCAATGACTTCATCCCTTAAAGCTCCCCAAATCCCAGAGCCAGTCACGATCGCAACGGCTTTTTTGGCATGCCACTCTTGAGAGGCATAGCAGAACTCAATGCAGCTTTTAAAATGGCACACACTGCTTGTGGACTACTTGTCCTTGGATCATTTCAGAAAACAAAAGATTCCTCTCTGTATTGGCAGAGATGAATACACTTATTTCCTAGCAATGCATAAATAAATAAATCCTGCAGCTGAGACTTCTAAAAGTCAGCTTGTACATTTAATAGTGTGAAAGTTCAGATCAAACTTCACTGAAGGCTAAAACTGTCACCTCTTTTTTTTTTTCCTGTGAGGTAAATATCTGATTGCAAGGGGATTTATTATTATCCACAGCATTAAAAGCTGGCTATTTTAATGCCCCACCAGTATGCTCCAATATTATCTGTACCACATGGAAACATAATATTTTTCATATTTCAGTCTTTTTCTGAGGAAAAGTAACATCATTATATAGGGCCTTAGAATTTAAAATACCTAGAATCCATCCATTCATCCGTCTATCTCTTTTTTTCATCTGCCACTGGCATTTGGATGGTTTGGTATCTAACTGCATGAGAATCTCTTATGTAGGCATTTCCATTCCATTCCAGGCATTTTCAGAATCTGGTTAGTATGGAACATTTCAATAGCTATAAAATCAATACTTTATTTATAGCTTGGGTTTAAATTGGTGGGAATACTGAAGGTTTATTTCCAACATACTTTAAAAATAGGCAGTAAATACCCGATGTTCAATAGTTGTGTAAGTATGAGGAAGTCTCTCATCAAACCTAATAACCATAAGAGAGAAAAGATCTTTAATGTTGAAACATATAAAACAAATGGAAATGAATAAACAGTTCTTAAAATAGAGGTTTGCAAGTCCTTGAGGAATCAGTGCTAGGATCTTGAGTTAGATATTCTGTAGACCCCAAAGTGATCAGAGCAAAGAGAAATGTTGATGCCAGAAAAACTGAGATTATTAATCATTTTTTCTCATGGAAATGCCAGTGGTTTTTATTCACTGCTTCCTTCATAAATACTGCTCTGTCATTTGTTCCCACACTGCAGAGATCCAGAAAAGTTTCTTTCACAGATGGTGACCTTCTAAAGATCATTTAAGAACAGTACTGTTCACTAAGATGAAACACTTTATCAAATTAGTAGTCCAAATTCTTGGGAGAATATAACTATAAATAACAACTAATCACCTATGAATATATATTACCTCTAGTATTACAACATGTCTTAAAACACCCCATGGGTCAAGAACGTAAGATGCTATTGCCTTTAAATCTTCTTTGTTAACTTGTTAACTTTTTGTAGATTTTATTCAACTTAGGAACAACAGAATTTGATTTTACCCAAAAATGTGCTCTTAATGTTGTACATGGATATTCAAAGAATGTTGAATGATTTTAGGATTCCCAAATTCCAATTTTGATTCTTGAGGTAATTTGTTTCATAAATATTGCTATAGTATTTAATCCTGTAAAGAAGTCTGAACGTATAAACTTTTGATGGACATAGAAGGTGTCCTAAATGATGTGTATTAGCCATGGTGGCACAGTACCGGTACTTAGAATGCTGCTTTGCAGGCTAACTCTGTCCACAGCCAGGAGTTTGATCCTGACCAGCTCAAGATTGACTCAGCCTTCCAGCCTTCTGAGATTGGTAAAATGAAAACTCAGATTGTTGGGGGCAATATGTGGACATTTGTAAACCACAAATGAGAGTGCTACCAAGTACTACGGAGCGGTATATAAGCCTAAATCTATTGCTATTTTTTAAACAACATCAAGTTCTCAATTACTTTTAAAACTGCTGCAATAATTGCAATGATGTCCTTTCTGTTACATTGTTCCTTTCAATTGTCCTATGTTGTATCGATATTTTATTTAAACTTAAGAGCAAGATAAACACTCCTTATTCCCTTATATGCTGAAACAAGATCCATTTCCTTTATTGTGCCTTGCAAACTTTCGATACTTATTTTTCAGCCCTTCCTTTCATCTTCTGCTTCCACGTTTAGCCTCTTTCTATCTCTGACTTCCCATCAGGAAGTTTCATACTTGTCCTAGGCAATATCATGCTCACCCTTTCGTTTACTGAAAATGACTTGCCAGGTACAGCTAAACCTCTGGTCCCCTGTTACCTTTCTAAACATTTTTATTACATTTTATAATATAAAAGAAAAGTGAAAGCTCCTGGATCCAACCTGAAGCAAGTCTAACTTAAACCATCTTTCAGCAATTACTTTCTTTCTTTTTCATTTAAGATGTATATTAATCTTACCTGCATACTCTTCCTTGGTAAAGACTTGGAAACACATCTGAATATGAATATGAAAAGTATATATGAAAATATAGATGTAATAACAATAATACTTGAGAGAAGCATTATTTTTAACTAAACCATAACTTTTAGAAACGATGGCACAATTCCATATGAGACATATATGTTTCATTCTTATGGTAACTGTACACTTTTTGGGTGACCAGAATACCATATTTTTAATAAATAAAACTTTAGATAGTAGCTTTTAACCAACAGTGGCTTATTCACAAAGATAAATAGTTTGGCTTATAGTTTATATTTAAAATCCAGGATTACAGGTTTGAAATACCAATTAAAAAAAAAAGATGGATGCAAGGGTAAACCACATTTATATCACACCAAGCAAACTGATAGATGTAAATCACTTGTAACTGATCTGGAGACTACGGTAGGTTACATCTCACATGAATTTATTATGTACATGTACCTACTACATTTATGTCTGCAACCAAATGCTCATTTGGCATTTACTTGTAGTTTTACATATGCATCATACTCATTATTTCAAATGCAATATTAATCAGTTCATCATAAAACTCTAGTAATTTTCCAAATAATGGCACCAAAATTCTAAATATTCATACTAAGCATTCCCTTGTCTACATATGCAATCTACCATTTCTAAAAACTATGGACATGCCTGAATAACTGGTTTCCTTTCCTTTTTTAAAATATATATATATAACTTACACAACAGTGAAAAAGAGTGATAAATGAGATCCTAGCATTCCAAAATTAAAAACTCCTAGTTATTAACCTTAAATAAATCCTTTTTGTGTGGCAAGAATAATTTCTCTTAATATGTTTCTAACTTTCAGAGAATGCTTTTAGGACATACAACATTAACATAATTTTTTCGACTGGGGTTCTCTTAGGAGAACTGATAAAGTCTCTACCCTTAATTTTAATTGCATAGACTGCATCCTTAATTAAAAACTGTACAAATGGATTTTATGCTATGCCAAAAGAAATCTGAGTTCATTAGTTATAAAACCTTTTAAAAATTGATGTAAATATGTGAATTCTTTAAAAGTTTGAATTGTGACTCTTCATTTTATGTTGAAAACTTTACCTAGAGAATAATGAAACCAATTTGAATTGACAGCTCATGATTTCCCTCTGAAATGATAACTAGAAGGCTGAAATATCCAAAAGTATCTCTTTAAGGAAAAGATAATCCTCACATTTTCTTGAAGAATCTGCTTAATTTAAAAGTTAAGAGGAAATTAAATAAAAACTTGCATTCTTTCTAGACTCTCATACTTTTTATTAGCTTTTCATATGAAATTGGTCATATAATTTAAACAAAATAAATACAACTTTTATAAGGAGTAAAATGATAGACAAAAAAACTTGATTTTTTTTCTGTACATCAGTAATTTAATTTAAAAGACTGTAATTCAAAGAACCTTCAAGTAACAAAAAAGTGTAAGACTTAAAAAAACACAATAAGCTTGACATACATCTTTATCTAGTTTTAAACTGGGTTAATCCTAGGTGATCTTTCAAACAACAATGATACACAATAAAGTCTGGCAAATGATACACAATAAAGTCTGCCTTCCAGAAGCCCATTTGAAGAAACTGAAACATTTAATCAAATGAATTTGGGCATATAAATTCTGAAAAAACAAAGAAACAAATAGCTGGTCTTAGCAGAAGTAGGGCTACATTTGTCATATGTATACCAAAATAAACTTTTTGTATCCTAAATTATTTTATGTTTATCTCTATTTATGAATTAGATTAGATTCAGCAATCAAGGTGCTAAAATATCACAATAAATACAGTCTTAAGAGTTTTGCAATTTGATATGAAACCAGAAGTAATTATAATCACAGAAGAAAATGTGTTTTACAGGTTTCCCACACTCCCAGTTTAGACTGGCAGACCCAAGATGTTGAAATCTAACCCAGAAAGTTTGGATCAGTGCCAAAAATGTTGCTCATATATCTGTCTTACAAAATCTCCAGGTCTTTTGTAGTCTATCTATTATAATATATTTCAATTATTACTACAATATCATCGTACGTTTAGTAATGTAGTCAGCCATGAGTGGAAAACTATCTGCTTAATTCATCATTTTTTTAAAAAACAAACAAGCAAACCTGTTTTAGATTTGTGCAGTAAAAGTAAAAGGAAAGATTCATTTCAGAAAGTTTTCACCACTAACTCAAGTAAACTGTTGCCTCTGAGAATAAATCGTCCTTTCAATTTGCATCTAATCTTTATTTGAAACAAAAATAACCTATTTCCATGATGCTGTAGTGACAGAATTCTAAAGGTAATGATGTTAACCCTTCAAGTTAGATAAGGTTAGGTAACAGGAGTTACTATGAGTGTTACATATGGCTTGTTATATTCCTTCAATGATAAGGAGTTTGAGTTCCTAGTCTCTCAGAAGTTGCCCATCCCTCTAGTCTCAGCCTCTAGCCCATCTGAATCAGATCCAATTCCTCATTCTTCTTTTAGTTCCATGATATTGAATTCAAATACTACAGTAACCAATCTGTATTGATCCACAGCAATGTCCATTTAGTCTTGAAGCTGATAGAGAAAATCTAGTTTGATTGATTAGCTTTGCTTTGTCGTGATGATATTATGTGTTTGCATAATCTTCTTGTCTTGTGTTGGTCTCTTCCGTCTGGTGGGCTATGCAAAGACTGATAGACCCATGACACTTAATCATCCTTAATTTGTCCACTATATCCCTTTTTTATTTTTGACAAAGTTGTCTTTTATTCATTAAACATGAACTCAGTCAACTGAACATTTAAAATGTATCACAAATATGGCACTGATGGTTGATACAGGTTGCTGCCAGCATCTTAGGTATCGACCAGGTATCTTAAAATGTATGATGTTCTGAATAGTGCAGTTTTTGCAGTTCCGCTGGTGTTATTTCAGGAAGCTGTAATTTCTTGATGTATTTTGTAAAAACATTTTGGACATGGTGCAAGTGCCCCGATAACAATGGGTATCACTGTTACATGTTTTATCCATAATTGCATAGTTTCGATGGCCAGGTCACAATATTTCATGATTTTTTCCAGTTATTTTTCTTCGACTCTGGCATCTCCTGGTACCGCAATGTTTCACCTTCTCATTTTCATTATTATTTATTATTATTTACTTTATTCATTAAACATGAAACTCAGTCAACTGAACATTCAAAAATGCATCACAAATACATTGA
>JANHFT010001985.1:46640-57392 GCA_032467955.1 Pseudoxenodon macrops | reverse complement strand
TGTTGTAGGATGTAGTGCAAAGCCATATTAACAGCATCATCTGTTGATCTATTTGCTCAGTATGCAAATTGCAGAGGATCTAACAGTGGATCCGTGATGGTTTTCAAGGAACCATCCCTATAGGAATTCCATATTTCCATATAGGAATATGCACATAAAAAAATCAGTTGCAACACAAGAAACCGATTCGAGCAAACATCATTATAATGCCCAGAAATTTAATGTCTGAATGTTCACCATTGGAAAGATACTTTTTTATTTTTTACCATTTTAGGGTTCTTATTGGTTGGGTGATACAAAGTAGTTCGGCTCACTGCTAGCCTGGGTAAATATATATTACACCTTAAATCTACACACCTATGGTTGCAATCTTTGCCAGTTAACTAGCACTGTATTTCCTTATTGACATTTCTCTGTGGGCTTCTTTGCAGACTCCTTCTGGAGCATAAAATCCCTCTGCATATATGCAAAACAGCACCTTATATTGCATTCAATAAGTGACATACATGTATTGGCAAATAGGAATCAGTGTAGAAATAACTGCATGTATCTAACTCCAATGAACGATGTACTAGCAGAGTAGAGAAGTCTCACACAATTACAATTATTCTTGTCATTCCCCCCTTCCTTTCTTTTCATGCAAATATGATAATATGCTCATGCTAAGGAATGGTGGGGTTAGGAAGTAATAAAGAAGGAATGGGACTTTTTCATTGCTATACTATACGTGTATACTAAACAGGAGCCAGAATTTTTTAAAGTATTAATTAAACAGTATAAACAATGGCAGTTTTTTAAAATTATTGTTTTAAGGATATAGCTGGGATTTCAAGCACAAACAAAGCCAGTGTCAGATGAGGATCTGTATGGCGAATAATTGAATGGTAGAAAGCTTTTGTCTTACAGTCTTTCTCAAATAACATCTTGTTTGCCCCAAGAAGGGGGAACTCTGGAAGAACCTCCAAGAAAGATTTCAATAGTACACCAACTTCATGTCATGGCAAGTTCCCACTCATGTAGAGGTCACTTAATTCTGTGACTCTGGACAATCCTTCTTAGGAGGCCCCGAGCGCTATACTAAGGAAAGCAGCAGTTACTAGATTGAATCTTAAAATGTCTCCCATGCTGCCATCAAGTATAGAGGTCATTGTTGTGCACAAAATGTTTTGAGTGTAGCGATAAAGGAGAATATTTGTAGCTCAGGGTTGAACTGAGATATCCTTGATGCTCTCTGAGCTTGCTTGTTTTCTTGCAGTTGTTTCATTACCCAAACTAGGTAACATCATCAGTATTAGTGAGGAGTGTTCTTTGCTGTCAATTTATATTCTGGTGTCTTGCTTGTCAGTGTTGGTGGGGCTAGTCTTAGATATTCTATGGTTGAGCTGTTTGCTGTTGGCTTCTTTCTTGATTGGGGTATTGCATACTTATTGCTTGATTGTTGGTCTGAAGTTAACTTTTGAGTTAATTTCTGGTATGAGTGTATTAATTCTATGGGCAACTTTTATTTTCTCTTCATTTAGTTTCATAAATACCTATATTCTGGGATGCCTGTAAGGAAAAGTCCCAAAGTCAAGAGTGTAGCCATGCAAATGCAATCAAAGTTCCATTTATTTTTTTATTGTGCGTTGTGTGTGTAACATACTTAGCAGATGCAGCTTCAATCATACCATTTTGCCTTTAAAAAAAACCTATATGCTGAAAATAACCACAGTCATAGATTTCTTAAGTACCCTGAGACAAGTCAGGTGGTACGTAGGAACAATGAACAACACGACGTTCTTTGTAACTTTAAGTAGTCATGTTTAAAAACTACAAAATATGATAAAATATGTAATAAAGCACTAGAAATATAGAGCTTCATTTCCAAGTGAACTATGAAATCTGAGCTTCTATTTCAGAGCAAAATGATTTACAATATAGCTGGGAAGATAGCAGAATGGTTGCAATCTATAAAGGGTCTTCCACTCACATGGAAATCTCAGCAGGATAAGAGGGGGGAAAAGGAGGGGGGAAAAGATTTACTCTGGGACAGGAAGTATCTCAACGGTACAGCACTCTCTTTAAAAAAGAAGAAAAGCTGAGAAAAAGCAGTGAAGTACTCACTCCCCCCCTTTTTTTTCAAAAAAATGTACTGTTTCCATTTGTGATTTAGTGGCAGGGTCTGCAGAATCTGGACCCGATATATACAAATCGGTATAAAGCTTGCTGTAGCTATTCTTTTATGAGTGGAAATAAATAATAAGCTCTTGCCCATATTTCATTTATCATTTATATTTTTGGCTCTAAATCCTATACACGTGTCCTTAAATGCCTGCAGATATCTTATACCCCTCCCCACACCTTCTTCTATTCATGTACAATTATACATATGTTTTCTATTAAGGGAAAATGTATGAGACGGAAAGAAAAATGTGCCTCTGTTCCAACCTTAAGCCTTTCTGGCAAGGCAGAAAATTGTTACAGCAGGATATGGCCAAACAATCTTAACCCTAGCCAGTTTTTCAAATTGTGCAGGGCTTTTTTTGGGGGGAGGGGGAACAGGGGTAAGTGTGCAAATCTGATATATTATAATCTGTAAGTGTAATGATGAAAAGATCTGTACAGAAGCACCATGGAGTTCATACAATCCTTCTTACTTTGTTGTATAGTGGTTAATGATTGCATAATAGCCCAATTTAAATACTGATTTATTTTAATACTGGCATATTTCAAATTGATATAAAATATTCCAACGTGGATATTAATGTATATCTCTTATAGTAAAGTAATGTTCTTTTGAATTTTTAAGTTAATTTAAAGATATGTCAATCTTTCTCTCTTTTTTTGGAGTTTTTTTCTTTGATTGTGTTTGCATATTTGAATATCATGTGGAGAACCCAAAGTAGCATGCAGTAATGGGGTTGGTTGGTACTCTGAGAAACTTCCTTTCACCTTTTTCATTAATTTTTAATAGCACTTAATTATTCTTACCTCCTTCTAAAAAAAAAAATAAGGCTAACATTTTAATATATTGTTTTTATTTTTTAATTTACACTGCCCAGAGTTCCCCTTTAAGGGAGATAGACAGTTCAGAAAAATGAAAAATAAATGAATACATATTTGATGGTTAAATTCATTTTGGAAAAGAAAAAGAAATGTGGTTATATAAAATTTATTTTGAATGGGTTTAAAAATCAGTCAATCAATACATTCTGGAAAGGGGAAAGGAAAGGGGAAAGGGGGAGGAAGAAGAAGGAAAGGGGGAGGAGGAAGAGGAGGAGGAGAAAAAAAAGGAAAGGAATTATAAATTAATTTTTTCCAAAATTATTTTTTTCCAAACTGTGAAATGTATCTCCCTTGAAAAGGTGCAACTGAGTCTAGAGGAAGCACAAAGAATCTTTGACTTGCAGTAAGTTTCATCTTTCCCAAAATTTAATTGTTTTTTTTTCCATTGTTCATTGGTATTCATTTTGTTGTTTGGATTTTTAGGGAAGGTGTGAATATTAAGATTACACCAAAAGGACATTTGATGACAAAACAATTAGGAACCCTTACTATCCACAGCTTATTTCAATGTAATCACCTTTAATACTGTTGTTTAAAGTGTCCCCAACTCCCTCCAACATCAAACCGCCATCAAAAATTGAAGTGGCAGTGGATCTACAACATATATAGCGTAGTGAACATATTTGAAATGCTGAGACAATGTTCTGAAAACTCCAGCAATGTAGCCTCATTCATTCATAAAATAGCTGCCTTGGGGGATATAATCATCCAAAGGACTGTTGGGTAAAAGGAAACTATATCCATTGCAGCATGCCAATGTTATTCTCAATGTTTATTTTTTGAAAAAAAGCGAAGGTCAAGTGAAACAGGAAGCCTGGCAGGAATCAAGGGAGGTGTCCATGGATACATTTGGCACTCTATGATTCTACACTGGAAGCCTCAGAGATAGATCTTTAATTTAATTCAGAAAAGGATTTGCTGTGCACTTATAAAGTTGTTACTTATTATGGACTTACATTTTTGATGTTACCATTGGCCATCTGTTCCTGATGAGGTTAATAGGCTCATTGAATAAAACTCAGGATATCTATAATGGTTTAAATAGTGGAAAACATTGTGTAGATTAAACTGTTAATTTCCTTTTCTCTTCATGTCAACTTTTTCCTTGTTCCCTCTCCTGATTTTCAGACTTTTCCCTTGTTGGTAAAAAAAGAAAGAAAGAAAAGAACCTTGAAATGAACAATTTTGGAGATTTGAATGACCCTTCAATTTTTTGTTTAATTTAATATCCTTTAAATTTCCAAATGGAAGTTAAATGAGAATTGCAACACTCTACTTAAGAGGGTTTGATTTGTATACCTATTCTCAATAGTAAATTTATAGTGTTTATTTTGGCATATTCATTCATTACAATACTATTACTATTCAATTTATTCTGCATTGTTTCCTTCTGTCAATAATCATTTTGCTTAATGACTGAGTAATTTTAGTTATTATTTTTTCAGTTATTCCCTTGTTGTATTTGCATCAATTACCTTCATATTGTATTATCTTGAATTCATTTTATGTTAAGTCTGGTACCATATGCTATTGTGGAAGCAATCCTATTGATTTCCATGGAAATATTCCAGGATAACTAACAGTATCACAGCCTAAGTCTGCAATATTAAAACTTAGTTCTGTATAATATTAATGGAGGCGAGAGAATCACTATTACCCATAATTATTTTGTTTAATTTGGATGATGAGATATTCAAATCTGGCTTCCTATCAACAATACTAATATTCAAACTTGAATAGACCTATAACAATAGATATTAGTGTCAAGACATAGCCAAATGGATAAAAATATTTTTAATAAAGAGGAGAAGGTCTTGCAGGATAGTATGCATAGCATTTCTAATGTTTTTCAAAACTTTGTAATCTTTTATAAGAGTCTCTTGTATTGTTGGTTAAAGAATATCAAAGAGAAAAACTATTTTAGAAGCTATTATAGCAGCTTAAAAACATTGGCTTTTTAGATTAGTATTGGGACAACTTGCTTTAATCCTACAACATAAGGCTGCACTGATCAGCACAAAGAAGCATCTCATACCAAGCATATTTATCCCCATTGTATGTTACCAATGCAAAACATGGACACTAACAACAAAACATAAAGGAAAGTTAGATACCACAAAAATAAGATCTTTGAGAAAAGCTGCTGAAATAGCCAGAAGAGATAACATCAGAAATGAGACCATAAGAGAAAAAAAATGTCATAGAACCTATCTTAAACTACACAGAAAAACAGCAAATAAAATGGAGAAGATGTCGTGAGTTTCCATACTGTACAAAGTATTAAATAGTAGGTCCAGCGGGTAAAGAACTGAGGCAAGGCTAACAGGATAACAAGCTTTATTAACAAGTAACTGCAACAGGTCTCTGAGAGAAAAGCAACTAACTTTAACAGTGCCTGACAGCTATTTATACTACAGCTGTCAGGCTTGTAACCAATGGAACAGCTGAGATCTCCCACCGGCTTCTTGTCGCGCCTTAGCCAATCAGGTGCGAGCAATTGTGCCGGCTTGTCTCTAAGGCTTTGGTTTGCTTCAGAGACATAGCACAAAGCATATACCAGGGGTGTCAAACTCGCATCGTCATGGTGTTGTCACGTGACATATTGTGACTTTCTTCCCTTTGCTAAACTGGCTGTGGGCATGGCCAGCACGTTATGTATCTGGCTCGCGGGCCAGGAGATTGGCAGCCCTGGTATATATAAAAAGGCAGATGCAGAAGGTGACCCATTAAAAGACACATTACAACAATATCAATTAACAATGGTTGAGGTTGCCAGAAGAGCAAGAACCAGAACTTCATTTATCTCTTGGGAGGAGGAGGAGGAAGAAGAGCTTTACTAACTCCATTGTCAACTCCATTTTTGCAGCATAGGGCCCAAGGCCAAACGTGAGCCTACTACATCATTATTCAGTGCTGGCAAATCCTCCTTAATGCACCTGAAGGCCAATGTCCTTTTCTCTCAGTTTGTTCTCTCAAGTCCTTTCATCTCAAAACCAGATCTCACAGGACACTTTATCAGATCCTGTAAGTTGTTATCATCATCCAGTACATTTTGACTAAAGTGCATATGATTGCGGTCCTTAACACCGGTTGGAAAGCATTCGCATAACAAGTGTACAACATATAGCAGATAGAAAATGGGTGAAAAATGCATAAGGGCAATTTGTATGAATGAAGCTACATCATGCTGATCTCTTGACTGACATTGTCCAATTTTTGGACTGGGTAGTTCTGGCTTTTAGCAAACTTGGTCCAGCCCTATATCTGTTGCTACTATATGGAGGACTTCTTGCTCAATCTGCACTGGTACCACATCATCCTCACTGTCTCTTCACCAATACAAACTGGCGCACTAACGTGTGAGTTCCATCGATGGCTGAAATGGAGGAAACAAAATCCCCATTTTCAGAGAATTGTTGGGCAAATGGAGTTTTGCAATTTAACAATGTGCCATTGACATATTGCTGGTGTTATTGTACCATGGACAAAATCTTGATCAGCTGCTGATATATAGAAGAAAATACTAGTGGTAGGATTCATTATTTACATTTTAAAAAAAGAATTTACTATGTAAAATCTACTCGCTGCTCAGGCACCATATAATGATCGTCTGCAAAGGGCCAAGGATGTGGTTTGATGTTGCAGTTCACATTTGAACAAATAGCACACATAACTCCACAAAATTGACTGGTATATACATTGGATTGTGTAGGTTGACCATATTGAGGGATCACAAGTCTCCTCTCTTTAAGACTGAAGAGCACATTATTTTAATGACATGTGGTTATGTCATATTTTCATACAGGAATGCAACTTTATGACTGCAGTAGAACTGATTGAGAGAGACATGTGAGGAACTTGGTTGTCTCTCTCAATTACCACCGACTTTTGCTAGTTTGTAAAACATTTGGAATATTCTAACAGGCAGTTCTTCTCTAATAGCCAGTTGTCATTAAAGAAGCAGGAACAAATAATACCCAGAGACTGTTGTATACAATTCCCTAACAAAATAAGGAAGCCTCTAGTAATACATCGATACATCACATTGTTTCTGCAAGTGGCATGTAACTTGCAGAAAAAACTTAAAGGAGTAATGATCAAATGCAGGTTTTAGAATAACCCTGGAATAAGTGAAGACTTTGTGCTGCTGAACAAGATTTAGGCATTCCAGAACATATACAAACACACAAGGTTCAAGCATTCATTTATTCACCTAGAAAGCCATTAATAAATATCTTTGAGTTTTAAATTAAAGAGTGTGTCTTTTTCGCTTGTAAAGATTTGTGCAAGCGTTGTTCCAGACGCATGTAATCTCAGAATAAATATGTTTTGTATTCCTATAATCTAATAACATATTAAATTTAGAAACATTTGCAGAAGCATTGGGAAATACATTCTATCATAACCTGGGGAACAAAAGGCCCCCTTAGAACTGGCAACCTTTATTCAACTCTAGAAGGAAGACTATGCCGGAGACTAGGATAAAAAATATTAAACTGGTTCCCTTCCTTATTGATATGAAACATTGGAGACAGGTTGAGTTCTTTTTTTCTCCCCCACCCCTTTCCTTTTATTCTCCCCCCTTTTTTTGTTCCTATCTTTCTCATAAAAGATTCAGGTAAATGTAGCATGACAAACCAATTTAAGCCAATTTCAAAGTTATTTGAGTAATTGGTTGTTGAGATAACACTCTCAAATTTCAATTCAGCAATTATCCTCTTAAAGATACAGACTATAAGAAGAAAGGATTATGAATTAAAGCAGCAAAGTTCTGCTCTCCCTCCCGTCTCACAAAAGGATGGGCATTTAAAAGCTGTTCTGCTTTTAATCATATTGAATGGAGACTTATATTGTAATGTATGCAATCTTTCTAAAATGAAAGCAAGTCGTTTTTAACTTTTGGAATTCAGTAGTCTATAATGGAAGAAGTTCCTAAATACTGACAGACTAGCAAGTGACACAGAAAATTGTTTTCACATAAGATATAGTGCCAACATCTTGCTGACAAAAATAACAGCTTTGGCAGAAGGACTTGGTTAAATGCTAGTTTTTCCATCTTAACGAATAGTGGAGTTTTTAAAAAACCTTTCTTATAAAAGAGAGGAAGGATTTTTTGGAACTTATTCCCATGTAACAAACTCTTTAGCATAAAGAACCAGACCAAATATTACTTCAAGCTACTAGTGGTTAATTACTGGTTTCACATGTTTTAAAAAAAGATGTTATTAGCAATTTGGCAATTGAGAGCAATGGTTGATAATCTGATGATGTTCACCAAAAGATTAAGGTTTTCAGAGTTTTCAATCTTGGAATTTGAAAGTTGATTGCTTTTATATGTCCTGTCCATAGTTATAAGAAATGGCTTCAATATTGGAGTTGGCATTAACCAGAAGCACAGGTCCCAAGCCTTAAGATCTCGGAACCATTGAGATTGAAGCTAACCTGGATATCAAGAGAGGAATCAATCTTATATATAAAGAGTAAACTGCCTGGAAATGTATTCAAGCGATGACAGGATATAGATGAGCAGAAGCTTTAGACAGAGACCCCAAATGTCCTTAACCACATGAAATGAGGAGTATCAGTGTTTTCTTTTTAGGAGCAGAAGAGTTTACATTTTTATTGCATAAGATAATAGTATATCTTCCCAATCATCACGTTAAAACCGAGGTGGCAAACAATGGCCTCTTTATGACTTGTGGACTTCAACTCCCAGAATTCCTGAGCCAGCATGGGAGCCAACATGGGAGTTGAAGTCCACAAGTCATAAAAGGACCATTGTTCCCCATCCCTGTGTTAAAATATCACTTAATTATTTATTATTTGAATTATGTACTATATGCCATAATGAACAGTATAATTAGACAAAAATGTTCCTAGATAGAAATATCTAAATACTAAGACACTATGGGCAATCTTAATTCAGGGCAATCCCATTTTAGATATTTATATTTTTTCTTCCTATCTGCACTTGTATTTTTAGATTACTTATATAAAATTATAATTCTATTTATCACAACACATGTGGACTCACTGCTGAAAATGGCATTCAAGGTCTATTCATATTGTCAGCTTTCTAAAAGTGATATTTATGTGTCCATGTTTTGTTTGCTTGCATCTTCTGTTCTCTCTGTGTGTGTGTGTGTGTGTATCTGTATCTGTATCTGTATCATTATCCGTATTTATCTATCACCTTGAAGCTAATTTATCCAGAAATTAAAAACCCACAAACGCAAACAGAAGAGAGCCACCAATTCAAACATGTCAGGAAGTTGTTTGAATAAGCATAATGAATATGATCAATGAAATATGTATGTCTCGTAATTGGATTATCTTTTAATCATAGAAATATTGATGTAATGATGTGAAAAAGTAACAGATATTCCTTCAGTGATGGTGGAAGGACAGAGATCTATCCGAGTCAATCTCTGATTCAGTCCTTTGTTTCTAAGTACAGCTAAGAACAGGCATTGCCAAGAAGGCTGGTAACGTGTCAAAGTGTCAATGTAGAAAATATTGAGATAAGTGAAAAATTAAAGAAACATCCTTCTTTCTTAATACTTTCATAATATAAATTATGGGTGTATATTATACATCTGGTGGAATCTCAAATCTTTGGATAGATTCTGACATATCACAGATTTATGTGAAGTTACAATCTGCAAAATTGCTCCACCGGTGATAAACAAAGTTATTCATAAATAGGGGACAAGGGCTTTGAATGTGTGAGTGTGGATGCCACCTTGACCTTTAAAAAAAAAATCCCTGTCTCCCACAGAAATCTCTGTATTGAAGGGTGAAAGTTGCTTTATTGAAAATACTTTTGCGCAAATGAAACAAATCAACTAATAAAAGAATCCTGTACCTGTGGACAAAAATTGTCAGATATCCTCAATGTCAATACTTAACCTCAATGCCTATTCATAATTTTTAAAATAATAGCATTTCCCCCCCTTTTAATGACAAAGATATAAACTAAAATTAAGGACAAAAGAGAATTCTTCTACTGTATCTCTGAATTAGATGGTCTATGAAGCTGCCTCTGATACATTACATTGCTTACTGAATTAAAACCAGATGAAACTTCGTGTTTTGTGCATGTTCTTAATACGAATATCATGTGCAGTTTTGAAGTGGCTTTTCTGTTTGAGGGGATTTTTGAAATAAATAGGTTGTGTGTTGTTGTTGTTTTAATGGGAAGACTCTTTCTGCATAGTTCCCCTACAGCAGAGCATAGTTCAGGTCACTAGGTGGCTATGGATCTTTTCTCTTTCTTAGCTTTAGATATTTCACTGGATGGTTATGAGAAGAAAATTGATAACCCTTTTTATGATCTTGCACTCTACTGCTTAAAGGAAGCAGATGCAATGGAAGTAATCAATCAGAAGTGACGACAAGGAAACATGTTAGAATAGCTATCAAGAGCCCCTAATGAAAGTATTCCAAATTAAACAAAGCTGTCTTCTGTCTTCAAAGAAAGTAAATAGTAGAACAGGTCCAGCTATGCTTTGACACCAGCGGTGGGTTCTAACTTACCTCGCCGCTGGTCCGCTACCTCGCACGCCATATGGGCACGCCCAGGCGCAACAGGAAAAAAATCTGAAAAAATCCAAAGAAAAAAAAAGGATGAAAACAAGATGGCGATGCATGAGCAGTGCTGGAAACTCGGCTTCTGCGCATGCGCAGAAGAAGAAAAACCCGAAAAAA
>JANHFT010001984.1:159981-172477 GCA_032467955.1 Pseudoxenodon macrops | reverse complement strand
GGAGAAAACTGCAGCAACTTTCAGAGTCGGTTTTCACCAGCTGGTGCCAATATGATATCTCCAATAAAATTGTTCTTTGAGGAACTTGTCTGCCTCGGAGTTCTGCTTTCTATGGAGTCATTACTTGGACCCCTGACAGTTTATTGAAAATTCCTCGATCCTCTCTTTTGCAGACTCTTTTTTTTATCTTGCTAAAATAGCAGTCCGGATTCTCAAGTGAGCTGCATTCCAGAGGAATAAGAGACAGCAAAGTTTAGATTGTTTGGTTGGGAGGAAGAGGGTTAAGAGGACTCCTCCCCAAAAGTTCTCAGAGTATATCTTTCATGATGCAAGGAGTTGCTTTAGTTTGGCAAGATTCTGTCTATAGGTGAAGAACAATAGAGGAAACTGTTTAGAAGTAACGTTGTATGTCTTTTGGGGTTTTGACGCATGGTCTCTTTTCTACTATGAGTTGAGTAATAGGAGAGACAGAAGGGTATGTGTCAACTGAATTTTTCAATTCAAAAGGAGGGCAGGCATTATATATTGTCCCATTGTCCCAAATATGTCTTTTTTCCCCAAAGACAACTGGATTTTCTTCGGGTTTCTTTTCCTTTCAAAACGTTTTGAAAGGAAAGACCAAAAAAAGAAAAAGAAAAGAAAAGATCAAGAAAGTCCAGTGGCCTTTTGGAAAAAGAACCTTTGGGACAACCATGAGCTGGATGATTGAGACATATAGTTCCATTACTTGCTCATTCATATAATCTCAGTTTGTAAAGAACTAAGGAGAAATTTCCTGACAGTGAGAACAATTCATCAGTGGAACTACTTGCCTCCAGAAGTAGTGAATGCTCCAACACTGGAAGTTTTTAGGAAGATGTTGGATAACCATTTGTCTGAAGTGGTGTAGGGTTTCCCGCCTGAGCACGGGGTTGGACTAGAAGACCTCCAAGGTCCCTTCCAACTCTGTTATTCTATTCTATTCTATTCTATTCTATTCTTACAACAAAGCACCAAACTGGTTTAATTCTGATTAGCATGTTAGAAATCAGCTGTGAGTAGTGAGATAGTACCACGTGCTACGATTCGTTCAGGGTATTCTCCATCAAATGCATACACTTTATTCCCCATTGACTGAAACCAAGAATATACCTGTTGAATTGTCCTTTATTCTGTGCCAGGTTATTGTTTTGGAATCGGCCTGGACTGTGAGTCCCAATAACATTCCTTCTCCCGGTTCCTTGTCTTCCGTTCTCTTCAGCTGTCTTCTGCCTTATTGTTCGATGCTGTCTACGCTGTGGTCAGCGCAGTGCAAGAGCTGAACCGGAGCCAGGAAATTGGTGTGAAACCCTTGTCTTGCGGATCTGCCCAAATCTGGCAACACGGCACCAGTTTGATGAACTACCTCAGAATGGTGAGAATGGATTGAGCGCAGAGGATTTGGGGATGTGGGTTCACCCCTGTTGTCAGCATGAGATACACAGAGAGTCCTGTTTAGAGAGGTTTGCCATAAAGCAAGGTTGTATTAGAATCTGCATAAATATCTCCACTGAAGGAATCCATGTCGTCCCATGACAGTTTGTTCCGGGTTAGGTTCCTCTTACCTTCCCTACCGGTTTGGGTCGCACCAGAGGTGCGTGTTTTGGAAGTGTGTGTTTTGATGCAACACATCACATCTGGGTAAAAAAAATTCGCAGGAGGCTTTGTGCATGTGCAGAGGGTTCTTTTCAAGGCAATTTCAACCGGGAGGACCAATTTACAGCCAGAGGATCGGTTCGGGGGTGTGGCCGGCCAGCCGTCGCTGCCGGGTCTTCAAGCGAGGGCAAATTTCCACTACCGGTTCTGGCGAACTGGTCCAAATCGGCAGCAACCCACCACTGAGTTTGTTCCATATCTATCTAGAACAGGGGTTGGCAACCTTGAACACAAAGATCCTAACCATAAGCTCCCTGTTCAATTTTGGAGCCAACCAGAAGTCCAGTTCCCCCACCATAGAGTCTCCTCCTAGCGTGGCATCCTTTTTCCTCTGCTGACTGGAAGTCCGGTTCCCCCACCATAGAGTTTCCTCCTAGTGCGGCATCCTTTTTCCCCCTCTACCTGTCCTAACCGAAAGCCCTATCAATTGTGGAGCCAACCAGCAACAAGGAGCCACAGCAGAGGGATGAAAGAGCCACATGCGGCTCCAGAGCCACAGGTTGCTAACCCCTGGCTTAAGGAAAAGTATCATAGAAACTAATATATTTTAAAGATGGGATTGTACCAATCAACACCCAGAGATTGCTACTCACCCCTTTGAGATTGCTCATAGCCTGGAAGTAGATGAGATAGGCTTTCTTGGGTTCCAGTGGAGGATTCCAGTAACCACTATAGGTTTGATTATCCCCTACAGTGAAGGGTCTGGCTTCTGTGAGGCTGCCTGGGGACAGTTCAGCTCCAAAGTAGTGAACCAATCCACGAGATATGGCGTCATCAAAAGTGAGTGGCACCGGAAAGCATTCTGGGCCACTTAACTCCCGCTTGATCTTCTTAGGTCTGTCTTCTTCCACAATGACTTGATATGTGCTGAGATCCCAGGAAGCGGAGAAGGTAGGGAAGAGAAAGCAAAAACAACAGGTGATGCTAAATGAAGCCCATCCTAAACTAATTTATTTTTAGTTCTTTATTTTTCACACTTCTTAACCATTCATCTCCCTCAGAGGGGGGCTGTCGGTTCCCCTACACTGCCCTTTCTAAATTGTCTATCTTCTGACTTTTCTATTTGTAGTGGATAATAAATCTTTTGATCTAAGGGTATGGCATCACCACTCCACTGTTGGTAAATGAATTGCCTTCAGTAAGGTTTCCAGGAGAGGCGGAAGAAAGAGATACACTTATGATTCTGGAATGCCCCATTATTCCGATGCTGGAGGAAGTATCTGTGACTTCCTGCTAAGAGATTGCAGAACATGCTATGAAATAAGCATGGTCGTGCTTGGCTGAGACCGCCAAGAAGTTTACCCATCAGCAAAAGAATTAAAGTCAATTGGAAGAAGGAATGCTCGCGCTATTATCTGAAAGACTCCTCCTGAAAAGTTCGCAAATAATTTTGCCTTCCCATAGACGCATTCCCCTGCAAGTGGAACATTAGCAGCAGGGTTTCCCCCCTCAATTCTACATCATAATAGTCAATCACCCAGCGCCATAATAGTCAATGATAAGTATTGTCAACTTGGGGCCCTTAACTTAATTTTACACAGCTCTTGACTAATTGCAAAGGCTTCCTGCAAGCCGTAAATTGGAGTTTGTCAAGAGCAATCTGTAGTGAGGAAGAAATAAGAGTGGAAAAGGGGGTTTCAGACCCAAGAACCAAGAATGGCATGTGGAGATTCTTCCAAGCTGAGTTGTGTATTGTTTCCCCACCTGTAGACAGAATCTTGCTAGACTAAACACTCTGACTATCTGCATCTATCATATCCTATGGGAACCGTTAGAGAGGGCCTGTCTTCACCCTCTTTCTCTCACATAAAATATCTGGATGACTTGTCTCTTATTCCTCTGGAATGCACCCTGTTCTTCCAAGGGATCCAGGCTACTAGATTCCATCACAAGAGAGTATCAAGAAGAAGAAAAAGATGGCTTCATCTACATTTGTTTCTAGCTGTACTCCCATTTAAGCTCCGCCTATTATTTCCAAATAGGACCTATGGACCCTCTTATTCTCAAGAGATAATGTGAATGTAGTAGAAGATAACATACATTCAGGGAGCTTCTGGGTTCCTGCAGTTTGCCTCAGTTTGGGCCAGCTAGTAACATATCAGGGATCCGGCCAAAAGCATTTTCATTATGGAGGCATCTCTGATCTGTTCCAATGACTTACCAAAGCAGATGCGCTGTCATCCGTTCTCCATCTTTGAAATTACCAAAATAGCTCCCCAAGGAAGACAGATACAGGCTTTGGCCAACCAATCTGATCGGAAGGCAGCTGCTAAATTTGGATCTTGCTGACTGCCGTTTCCTCACTGCCAAAAGCTAAAGGAAAGGAAGCTCCCAACTCGGAATACGCAACACATTGAAAGAAACCTAGGCTGGTCCTTCCTCCAAGCAAAAGCCCCAGGCAACCCACTAAGGAAGGAGTCGCTCTTCCATTGCCCATCAACGCAACACACACTTGTTCCTATTCTGCCTTTGGAAGGGTCTCACTAAAGATCTCAAAACAGGAGCTTTGCCAACCGTATATCTGCCTTACTACCACCATCAAAATAGCTATTAGCCATGTGTATAAAGGTATCTAACTACCTGACAAAGTCTTGCACACTGAAACAGGTTTTTTTTTAAATTTTGTCAAGCATATATATGATTACAGACGAAGTATAAATATGATTGTGAATACATAAGATGTATTAGCATGGTTATGAGTACGTGAGATGGTTACAAATACATGGGGACATTAGGACAGGGATGGTAGGCATGCTGGTGTGCTTATGCACGCCCCTTACAGACCTCTTAGGAATGGGGTGTTAACAACCACCTGGTTGAAAAAAGCAAAAGAAATGTTTCCCTCCCTGAGAAAGATAAATGGATAGAGAAGACTACACAGGATGAGCTGAATTCTGCCTTACTCTTTCACATGCACTGGGATACAAAAACTCTTAACTGAAGAGCCTAAAACAAATTAAGCTGACAGTCACATCCCTCAGTTTTGTCTTGGAAGTGAAAACTCCTGACAAAATCCCAGTAGTATACTTCAGCTGCTAACCTAATGGGGTCTTCAAAGCCAACTAGTTACACTTGTGCATTTGCAAGAACAAAGCGGATGCAGGAGTGTGACACAAGATTGTCAGCTTAGCACTCACACATTCTCCCAGCCACAGTGCTTTAACACAGGGATCTCCAACCTTGGCAACTTTAAGACTTGTGGACTTCAACACCCAGAATTCCTCAGCATGGCTGGCCAAGGAAGTCTGGGAGTTGAAGTCCATAAGTCTTACCGTTGCCAAGGTTGGACACTTCTGCTCTAAAAAGGCCTGGAGGCAAAATTTAAACCTTCAGTTTCATAGGGGCATATTTTTTTCTTTTCCAAGGAGAGTCTACAGCTCAATCGGTGGTTTTAATGGGTTATTTAAAATGAAAAGTATCAGCCTACGTTATTATCTGAAACAGGATAAACATGCTGCATGGGTGTAGGCTGGAACAACTGTATGCCCCATTGAAAGACAATTAAACAAAAGAAAATTATTATTTCTCAGTAAAAGTATTCAATTGATGGATAGCACAAGTTGGGCCAATAGTTCTCAGTACTAGTCCTCTTGCACAGAAAAGGGCCAATGACTTTGTTTTAATGCTTTTTAAAACAATTGCCATGCTTAAATATAGCATATCCCTTTATTTATCTTGATCACTAAATTAATCAGATCCTAGTTGGGGATGGGCATCTGCTGAACATCCGCTGAAATAGTATATATTAAGTTATATTAGACCAAGCCAAGTCCCTCCCCCCAGTCTTAAGAATTATCCCATAGAACTCAGTCTTCCAAGAACTGAGAACCGGACATGCGGAAAAATCTTCCACACATTCAAAACCTGTAGATACAGACTTCCAAAATGTATAAAAGGGCAAAGTAGAGAGGAAGTAGAAGCAGAGGAAGGAAAATAAAGGAATGCTGAAGATCCCAAAATATTTCCTTAAACTCAAGTTCAGATAGTCCTCGACTTGCAACCATTTGTTGAGTAATGATTCAAAATTACAACAGCACTGAAAAAAGAGATTTATGACCAATCCTCGCACTTACAGCCATCGTAGTATTCCCACCCTCCCTCACATGATCAAAATTTGGGCACTTTGGCAACTAGTACAAAAAAAATTAATTTGTTTGTTTGTCAAACATATACAAGATAGCAGGTATATGTATAAACATAAAACATATACAAAGTAAGTACAGATAAATGAGGACAGTAAGACAGGGAGGGTAGGCACAATGGTGCTCTTATGTGCGCCCCTTACAGACCTCTTAGGAATGGGGTGAGGTCGACAGTAGACAGTCTAAGGTTAAAGTTTTGGGGGCTTGGGGATGAAACCACAGAGCCAGGTAGTGCATTCCAGGGATATAGATAGATAACCACTTGTCTGAAGTGGTGTAGGGTTTCCTGCTTAGGCAGGGGGTTGGACTTGAAGACCTCCAAAGTCCCTTCCAACTCTGTTATTCTATTCTAAATAAATAAATAAGAAGAAAAGAAGAGGCAGTGGAATGCAATGCATCCGCTTGATAAAGGGAAATAGCCTTATTTCGAAATTCAAACAAAATTCATGATCCATTGCATATGACTGGCTGTCCTATACAGATTGGCCGGTCTGTCAATTTGGGTTAGTCTCTTTTTCTTATTTCAGCAAATATGTCAGGCTCCATTTGTCAAACCAGAGAGGTTCTGTACCTGAAATGCTCCACATTTCTTTCAACTTAAGAGACTTTTCTCTGCTATGCTTCTCAGTGCAGAGTTTTGTACTCTCCCTAATGTAATGCATGTGTTGTTGTTTTTAAAAACATTTTTATATTCCTTTCAAAAATATATCCACACTGCACGTGGTATTCCATAATACCTTTTCTTAGGATTCAGAGAACCATGCATTTCAAATAACAATGCCTTACCGAGCCAACCTCGCTGGCATTTCAAAGCAATTTTATACCAGCGTGCATTCAGTTGTTATTCTCATTTAAAGGGCACCTGTTATTGTTGACTCTTTATAATGAAATTATTTTAATTTTGTGTACAGAGCTTTCCATTTTGTTTCCTTTGACTTTATTAACAACTCCTCCCCCGAACGTGCTGGGAATGGCATGGGGCTTTAATTATGGTGAAATAAATAGCAATTGCATTGTTAAAAATATGAAATTCGATCATCATTCATTTATTCTGATCAGTACCTGATTGGGGCACCCCTGCCCTGTGCTGGTCGTAGGAGAACAGTGATGGTGCTATCCGACTCTCCCAGTGGCGAAGGTATGTCTCCATAATCAAAACTAGGCGCTGAAACAAAGCAAAAGGCAACCATCAAATGGGACCACATTTCACTCATTTTTCAGGTGCATTGCAGAGCTTCAAGCACACCATTGCAGCCACCATCTTGATTTTTTTTTAAGTATATGCTTTGGATGTGCCAATTGTAAGCTACAGTTGTAGTAAACAGTACTAGTCATAAGAGCA
Organism: Pseudoxenodon macrops; assembly: GCA_032467955.1. Taxonomy (NCBI): domain Eukaryota; kingdom Metazoa; phylum Chordata; class Lepidosauria; order Squamata; family Pseudoxenodontidae; genus Pseudoxenodon; species Pseudoxenodon macrops. Next base: position 165,319 of record JANHFT010001984.1, on the reverse strand, counting down.
AACATCATTATCATTGTTACCATGAGAAATGGCACTCCTTATGCATTGTATTTATGGACTATAGTTCGTCGCACAGACAGGATTTCACGTTTTTATCCACCCATTGATTCCTTCCCGAGGACCTGGGATAGGCAGAGGTGGATGTTTGATGGTATTAAAAGTACGGGAGCAGTGGTAGGATTCAGCCAGTTCGCATCACTTCGGGAGAACCGGTTGTTAACTTTCTGAGCAGTTTGGTGAACTGGTTGTTGGGAGAAATCATTAGGGCAGAGAAACCGGTTGTTCAATTATTTGAATCCCACCACTGATGGCGCCGAACTTCAACCCTGTTGCAACTCCGAATATTCATGAAGTGTGAGTTGAGGACTACCTCAATTATGATGCCTTCAAGTTCATGTGGATTCCTGGCAATTGCTTTGCAATTTTCTTGATAACCTGTTCAAAAGTGGTTTGCCCTTCCTTTTCCCTTCCTAGGGTTGAGAGTCACTGGCTCAAAGACACCCAGATAGCTTCATGTCTAAAGCAGGACTACAACTCACTGTTTCCCTGTTTTTAGCCCACACCAAATGAATTCTCTTGTTTAAGATCTTACCTAAATAAACAAACAAGCAGAAATGAAATAGGTGAAGTGGAAATGTTATCACACACACACACATTCAACAAGCTATGGCAGGGGTCTCCAACCAGCTGGCTGAGGAACTCTGGGAGCTGAAGTCCACAAGTCTTAAAGTTGCCAAGGTTGGAGACCCCTGATATGGTGCTCAGATACTATTCAGCTGAGACTTGATGACAGATCTTCTTTCAACCCTATCAGAAACAATTAGCAGATGCCCAAGATTTGAACTCCACCCACACCCACACAGGGAAAGAGAGAGAGAGATGCCTGTCTTTAAAGTAGGTTGTTTCAATTTCTCATTGAAATCTAGAATGCCACCATGAGAACGTTTGTTGCATATTGTGAATATTGACCAAGCACTTCAGAGAAAAGGGGAGCCCTCAAGTCCTTAAGACACTTTACCAGTTTCTTGCGTTCACTTAAGCTGGCTGGAGGGAGTCTTAGCAATGACCTACCAAGATTTTGGAAGGATACTTTGATTGGGAGCCACACGGGGTTGGTTATAAGATGGGCGGCTGTGTAAACGTTTTAAATAAATAAATAAATATTCTAGGTTAGATTTAAAGCAGGGGTGTCAAACTCAAGGCCCAGGGGCCAGATTTGGCAGACGGGGTGCTTTGATCTGGCACACGGGACCTCCCTGGAAATAACGAAGGACCGGTCCATGGTGCTTCTGCCAGTGAAAACAGAGCTCAGGAGGGCCAAAAATGGAGGTCGGGAGTCCGCTTTCACTGGCAGAGTGCTTGGGCCACCACAGGCGCCGACATGAGTGACATCATTCTGGCCACGCCCACCTTGGCCCCCCCAAGGTCAGACACAACCCTGATGCGGCCCTCCACGAAATCAAGTTTGACACCCCTGATTGAAAGTGTCCCGACTGTTGCTTCTGAAGCTTCGTTGCCTGCATGACGGGTAGCCATGTTTGCTGACATCATCGCAGGCCAAATCAGGACCATCTGCTTTATCTGTTTCAAATTGTCATGTGTGTCATCCCCCCCACCTCCCTAAATGTGTGCTGAACCTCCACGGTGGAGGCCGCAGAGGCGTTGCTCGTCATCTGTTTCTGAATGGCTTCTAGACAGGCCTTAAATCTTCTTCCTTTTCCCTCCGCAAAATCATGCCATCCAAGCAATTGCTTGCAGCTCCACTGGAAGATGTTTTGTTGTGACATTCTTAATTTGGCCAAGGATGGGGGGAGAAGGGGGAGGAAGAGAGGCAGTGCGAGAATGACTTTGAGATGTTCTGAGTTCTTACATGTCTATAGGTGTGTGGTTCTCTCTCTCTCTCTCTCTGCATGTGTGTGTCTGTATGCGTGCGTGTGTGCTTGCACACAACATAAAGCTCATTTCCGTCCTTTTCTCCAAGGCCTGCTTGGCCAAAGTGGTTACATCACAAACTTTGACAATGTCATTGGTGAATGCTGGGGGACAGGGTCAAAATTTCCCCCTACCGGTTCTGTGGGTGTGGCTTAGTGGGTGTGGCTTGGTGGTCACGTGACTTGGTGGGCGGGTATGGCCAAGTCGACGTCACTTCTTTGCCCTAATGACCTACAAAAAGAATATATACCAATGATTATACACAAAACAATCAAAGAGGTACACAAACACTTACATAAGAGCAATAAGACTCTTATTGCGCTTACGTAAGTGTTTGTGTACCTCTTTGATTGTTTTGTGTATAATCATTGGTATATCTTCCTTTTGAATTTCACCCCTGCTCTGCAGTCCTATTATCCGTTTCTAGCCATCTGAGCATTGAAATTAGATTCAGTCAGATTTACGGTCGAGTCAGCCGGAAGAGGTGAGTGATGAGCGGGCGGGCGTGGGTGTGACCAACCAGGGACAATTTTTACCGGCTCTGCAAACTGATTCAAATTGTCCCTACCGCCTCTCCTGAGCTGGGCTGAGGTGGTTGGATTTCACCTCTGCTGTGGGATCAAGGACAGAAATTGTTAGGAATTCACAGAGGGTACAATTGTTCCCTCTATCATCCCATCATTACAACTGTCATGAGGTGATGAGAGGCTGGTCACTTTGCATCTAAGTTTCGCACAAGTATCAGCCTTTGGTCAAGCTGCAAGGCACACTTAAGAAAACAGGCACCGTGCTAGGCACCCAACGAGACATGGGCAGGTTGGAGCAGAAAGGCTGTGCCCGTGTGTATTTTTTTATAAAGTGGGAATTGTGACGTCGTATAGAGGGAGTCCTCGACTTAGGACCATGACTGAGCCCACAATTTTAGTTGCTCAGCAAGGTAGTTGTTAAGTGAGCTGTGCCCCATTTTGCAACTTTTTCTTACCCTGGTTGTTTAGTGAATCATTTTCGGTCATTAAGCGAATCTGGCTTCCCCATTGACTGCTTGTCTGAAGGTCGCAAAAAAGTGATCACGTGACCCCAGGACTCTGCCACTATCATAATTACATGTTGGTTGGCAACCATCCTAATTTTGTTCATACGACCACGGGAATGTTCCAATGGTGGGATGTATGAAAAATGGTCGTAAGTCACTTTCTTCAGTGCGACAGTAGCTTCAAACGGCCACTAAGGGAATGGTTGCATTCCATCATCCTCTTCCTCTGGCCTCCGCAACAGGGTTGGACAAAGTCTGGTCATCTCTGACATGAAGACTATCAGTTCTTTATGAAGCTATTTTCAGAGGTTTCTACTGATGAAGCGTTTCCGGGTTGTGCACTATTTATAATTGTTGTTTCTATTTTTGATGTTTAGATGTGTGAGACTCATTGCTTATGAAACCCAGAGGGCAACACACACACGCACACACACACACACACACACACACACACACACACACACACACACACACACACACACGGATTGGTGAGCATGGGAGAGGTTTCAGAGGAAACAGGGAAATAAACCTTTTAAATCAGGGGTGTCTAATCTTGGCCTCTTTAAAAGAGTTGTGGGCTTCAGCCTCCTGAATTCTGGGAGTTGAAGTCCAGGACTCTTAAAAGTAGCCAAGGTTCAACACCTTTACTTTAGATAGATTAGAAGAGACTTCAAAACTTGCTCAGTGAATCTTCCAGGAGACAAACCCAGAGGACAGTAAAATTGGGGAATTGAAATTAAAGTTGGAAAAATGTGTGTGGGGTTAAAATTAGAGGTGGAGGTGGAGGCTAATAGATTGTTACACTGGCGGACTAAACCACGAAATTCTGCCCTCAAATGCTGCATGTAAAATGGATTAACGTGGGATGTCGTCCCTTTGCATAAAGCAATTTCATTCCCAACTTTGGGATTCATATTTGACCTTGTTGTACCTCCAGGCTGATGAAGGAAAAAGGGAGATGAACGTTTAATTCAAAATAAATCAAACCCATGACTGGGGGGAGGGGGGGGAAACAGCTCTGCAGAGAATGGGAAATATAGTCCTCGACTTACGACCACAATTGAGCTCAGAATTGACGTTGCTAACTGAGAAAGTTGTTAAGTACGTTTTCCCCTATCCTACAACTTTTTCTGGCCACATTTGCTAAGTGAATCATTGCACGTGTTACACTAGTAACACGGTTGTTAAGTGAATCTGGCTTCCCCATTGTCTTTGCTTGTCAGAAGAACACAAAAGTTGATCACATGACTCCGGGACACTGCGACCGTCATAAATATGAACCAGTTGCCAAGCATTTGAATGTAAATCACGTGACCAAGGGGATGCTGCAACAGTCATAAGTGTGAAAAGCGGTCATAAGTCACTTTTTTCAGTGCCGTTGTAACTTCGAACGGTCACTCCATGAACTGTTGTAAGTCAAGGACTACCTGTAGTGACATGCAGCCTCGCCCTCCACCCTTCTCTAGTTTTCTGTGTCCACCAGTTTCAACTTCAGAGTTTCCTCAACTCAGAGAGGGAGGGAGGCAGCCCTGCGTTTTTAACACAATTTGCGCATCTGTTTGACCGTCTCCTCAAACCTGTTGGGTAGGCCTCCATTTTGGAAAGAGCTGCCCCTCTATCATTTTAAAATTTAAAAACATTTCTTAAAAGCCTTGTGGCTTCAAGCAGGTATGAAGAAGATGAAAAGAAAGTTTGCGAATTGTAGAACGGTGCTGCTTCCTCCAATGGCAAAGGAACGGAGTGTGCACCATCACAAAGGCAGCCAAAACTGAGGCCAGGACAACAAAACCCATGTGCTGCAGAAGGTGCATCATTTGAAACAGGGAGACGGTGAATTCTAGTTCATCTTTAGGGACAGAAACTGGCTGGGTGTCTTTGGGCGAATCATATTTGTCACCCAAACCAGCTCATAAAGGTTATTATCATGGGGAAAATATGAGGCGGGGTCATGAGTGGGTAGTCTTGAATTGCATAAAATAAAGATTGCAGGTAAATATATAATACTAATAATTTTTATGAATTTTATTAGATCCTGCCTAGGATAACTGAAATGTTCTTTGTCGCTTTTCTGGTTTAAAGTTGCAATTAACTTGGAAAACTACATAGAGAGCTCCTATTATTGCACAGAATTCTGGTGATAATGGAGGTACTGTGTTTCCTCGAAAATAAGACAGGGTCTTATTTTCTTTTGATCCTCGAAATAAGCCCTTGGCCTTATTTTCGGGGGGGGGGTCTTATTATTTTTGAGGTGCAGGAGAAGATGAGCGTGATCCCCTCATGGCTGCTGCTGTGTTTTGGGGAGGGCTTATTTTCAGGGGAGGGCTTATTTTAGTGCATGCGCTCAAAAGCCTGATTGGTCTTATTATCCGGGGA
>JANHFT010001984.1:118638-131007 GCA_032467955.1 Pseudoxenodon macrops | reverse complement strand
TTCAAATCTCACCAGGCTCAAGGTTGACTCAGCCTTCCATCCTTCTGAGGTGGGTAAAATGAGGATCCAAATTGTTGCGGGCAAGAGTCTGACTCTGTAAACCACTTAGAGAGGGCTGTAAAAGCACTGTGAAGCGGTATATAAGTGCTATTGCTACTCTTAAACACCTCCCGTTTTGGAACTTCTGGAGGCAAGTCATTCCACTGATGAATTGTTCTACGTGTCAGGAAATTTCTTCTAGAACTAAGGACTAACTAAGGACAGTTGGAACAATTCATTCGTTATTCCCGCTGTAGAATCTTCAACACTGACCTGATAAGTCCCTATTATCCAATAGAACACAGAGCTTTACATGAGTCATGCTATTGTACCAATATCCTGAGAAGACAAGGAAAGTCCCAGAATTGTTATGTATCACAATTGCATTGTGTCAGAACTTATTAGAACAAACCCCCATGCCAATGTTTATTTATGCGTGATGTTCTTCTTACTGAATGTTTTCATCTTTTTTTTAAAAAAAAGAAATGACTTCCCTGTATGATCTGATCCCCAATCATAATAAATAAAACAACAGAAAGCAGAGTGCCTGACAACGACAGGAGAACAGTCATTAATCTTAGATGGCAAGACCACTGCTGAGGTAGAACAGAGGTAGAACTCTGGCACCAGAGCAGAATATCCTGCAGGAAGGAAGCGCCTTAAGAAGGAAGGAATCACCCACTGCTTTTAAAAAGCATCCTGTTCTAAAACAGAGGTGACCATCCTATGACTGGGAGGTTTATGTTCAGACAGCTCTCAGATTGATTTGAAAGCTTCTTTACAAGCAAACAAGCAATTTAGCTTTCCAGCAAAAGCAATATATCCCTTCCTTGGCATGTTGCATGTAAAGAGGGAGGGAGGAGTGCAGAGGTGGGTTCTGAATCTTCTTACGGCTCAGGGTCGCACCTTGAGTGCGCGCGCACGCGGCAGTCAAAATTAGCTTCTGCGCATGCGGAGAAGCAAAATCCAAGATGGCGGCGCCCACGGAGCTACTGACAGAACCGGCTCCATGACGTCATCGCAGAGTTACTACCGGTTCTATAGAATCGGATAGAACTGGTAGGAACCCACCTCTGGAGGAGTGCCAGAGAAATATAAATGCCCCAAAGTAAAAAAAAAAATGGTGCATCATCCTTCTTTGGCATTGGTTGCACCCATCCTTATCCCGAGATTTTTCCTCAAAGGATGGTCCTATGGAAATTCAGAGCTTGAGGAAAAAGCGTGAACCACCCTTCATCTCAACAGACAATTCAATGACAAAGACGGCCTTACAACATGGCCAAGAGAGACTCTTCCATATATAGAAGCAGCATGTGTTGCCCATGATCAAAAGATACCCTCATGGGTTCTGCAGAAGAGTTGGAGACAGAATGGAAAAGGGCAAACTCAGTAACTAATCTGGAGAGGAAAAAACATGCTTGTAGGAAGAACTGCGTTCTATCTCGATGCTCAGCTTTATGGGTAGCCTTTGACTTGCAACTGTTTGTTGTTGTTTTTAGCAACTGTTCAAATCTATTTGCAATTTTCCCCGCTGGCTTCTGACAAGCAAAGTCGATGGAGAAAGCCAGATTCATTTAACGATCAAATGATTTAATTAACAATTGCAGTGATTCACTTAACAACTCTGGAGGAGAAAAACAAAGTTGTAAAATTGGGTGTGACTCACTTAACAATTGTTTCGCTTAGCAATGGAAATTCGGGTCCCAAGCGCATCAAGGACTTCCTGTACATGCTAGTAGAGCAGGGGTAGGTTTTACTTACCTTTCCTACCGGTTCGGGTGGTGATGGAAGTGTGTGTTTTTGCACGTGTGCCCCCATCGCATCCAGGTATTGCCTCGAAAATAATCCTCTGTGCATGCACAGGAGGCTTTGCACATACACAGAGGGTTATTTTCGAGGCAATTTCCACCAGGAGGATCGGTTTCCAGCTGAAGGACTGGGTCGGGGGCGTGGCCAGCCGGCCGTCACTGCCGGCGAGCGGGGACAAATTTCTGCTAACGGTTCTATAGAACCGGTCTGAACCGGCAGCAACCTACCTCTGTAGTAGAGGCAGCTTTTACACTCAGTGGTTGTATTAATTACAACACATTTATCCTATTCACTGAATTACTTTTATTTTCTAAATTGCAGAAGAAACCAACCTCAAAGGCTAAATTCATACCAAATAATCTACAAAATGGGCCATTTCCAAAACCACCATTTTTGGTATTGGAAGGTTCTATCATGAATTATTTTGCACACCCCAGAAGCTTAGCATATTATGTGGACGCACCTGTTAGGTTCGTAATTCACCTGGTGAAGAGTAAATGATCAAGTTATGAGTATTAGGTGAACAGACCACTGTATGTAAAGATCAGTTCCCTAAACACCAGAAGAATCCAATAAGAAAGCTTCCTCACATGAAATAAACTAAGGTCAGCTCCCTAGTTGTTAAAACCAGATTATGTTTAATGAACTCGGGCCGCAGCAAAGCTAAGGGACCCAAGATAAAATAAACTGCCCTTCAACTTTGCTATCCAATAATTTTGGAACGTCTACAATCATTTGTGCATCTCTTTCACCGAATGTTTTATAGAAATAACTTTTCACATGACTGAAAAGAGAGAAAAATGACACAACACAGCACCATACCGGTAATTCAAAAGACTGCAAGTAATGGCTTTCGAAGCAATTTTAAGTACTGGGTCATCTGAACTGTGCCTCTTGTGTCCATGCATAAGAAACAGCCCTGAACAATATTATACTGTCCGGTTTGGAATCTGCAGCAGCCTTCATAGAGTTACGAGATATTTTACATATTTCTAAAATAAACTTATCAACCTATTCATAAGTAGGTGAAGCAAATGCACACGGAACAGCAATTTCAAGCGCTTTTAGCAACAGAGAGGAAAAGTTGATGGTGCTGCAAAATTCAGGTTTTAAAGCCATGACAAGCTCCTTCCCCTTGTGCCTCTCCAGGTGTTTCTGCCTTGTTAGATTTTTGGGATTTTTTTTCATCATCATCACACGCGCACTCACACAGAGAGACAACTTTATATGAAGAAGAAAAAAACAAGACCTGAGCAAAATGCAGACATTGCTTTTCCTCTGTGGATTTTTGGAAATGTACTCATTCCGATTGATCTAATCATTTTGCCTTTTTCCTCCCCTGCTCCTCTAATGATAAGAATCTTATCACGTTTATGAGAGTTGTTTTTCTGCTGTGGTTCTTTTTTTAAAGCATTTTAGTTTGTCCGTGTAGAGTCTAAAGTTGTGACAGAACTCTAAGTGGGGATACATTTCAGGAAAATTACCACCTCCATTTTAACTTTTGTTGTTAAAAGGAGAACTTGTGTCCTGCTGGATTTAATTTCCATATCCGAAGACTGCCTTGCAGAAAACTATATGCCTGAATGTGCCATGAACTTCAGAGCCTCTGAAATGCTTTGAGCCTCTTGAACTCTGAAGAAAGCGGATTTATAGTCTTTTTTCCTGCTGATTTACATCTCATCTTTGTGGGGCCTATTGAAAAACTTGATTTATTCAAGTAGGTATTTCATACTATGCTCCTGGAGGATGCACATATGCACACTCAAATAATTCTAATAAAACACTCGGATCTTAAAAGTCATGGCAACAACAGGCAAAAAATTTTTTTAAAAAATTAAGAAAAGAATTAAGAAAAGAAATATAAAAGTCAACCAAGATACGGGTAGTATAATGTAATGTGCTTGGTTTAAAAAAAAACTTTTGTCATTTCTTTCCCCTCGCTTGGTTTATTTAAAAAAAGATCTGTACACACTATTCCCAATTTAAGCCATCTCAAAGAGGCTTATTTGCAATTCTAACTCCCACTCTCACAGGGGCAAATTTTCTTGTGAATGGTCAGCAAGAGCAACAGGATGGTTTCAAACTGGAATAAAAAGCAAAGTTGGAAACTGGATAACAATCATCTCCAATATAGTTTGGCGGTCCAAAAAAAAATGTAAAAGAGTGATAAGGTTTCCAATGGTTACACTGAAAAGACATCATGCTTGATGCACCATCCATTAGGCAAGTAAATGAAATCCAATATGGACTTCTTGGGGGATCAAATTTCTGAAATCCACTGAAAGATGCACCCCCGGATGAATAAATTCTGCAAACATCCAACCTTCTCCAGTTAAAAATGGGCTCCCTTCCAAAAAAAAGAGTATTTCTGCTGAAAATAAAGTACGCTTTTGAAAACAAAAGCAAAACAAAAAGGAGTCATTGCAGATCAAATTTTGGAGAGATTTACATTTTTTTAAACCATGCTCGGCAGAAATTCGTATTTTTAAAAAAAGTGCATTTAAGTAAGCCAATATCTTAAAAACAACTATATGCAAATAGGTTGTGCACAAAATCTTGTTTTGTCGATATGAGTTATGGGTGTTTCCTTTTTTAAAAAAAAAGAGGAGTTTGTTTTCGTGCGTTTCATTTTATTAGTCTTGCTTTGCTTAGAACTTCACTAAATCCGGGTCCATCCTAAATCCTGCTTGGTTTATCTGTTTGCTGTTCAGCTTATGAATTTTTATATGTGGGCGCACGTCTGTGAGTTAACGTTAACTCCTAGCAACTGCCTCGACAATGTCCTAGAGCCATGATGGTGAACCTAATGCCATGCGTCTCACAGGTGGCACGCAGAACCATATCTGCCAGCACTGGAGCCATTGCAGTAGATCAGATCCAGCGCACATGCGCATGCTGGCCAGCTGATTTTAGGCTGACCATGCCCCTTCTCCTCCCAGGAGTCTCCATGGCCTGTTTTAAAGTAAGTAAAGGGCTCACGGAGAGGCTCTGGGAGGGCGCTTCTGGCCTCCGGAGGGCCTCTGTTTTCGACCTCCCCACGCTCCTAGAAAGCCTCTGGAGCCTGGGGAGGGTGAAAAACAGGACTTCTAGGTCCACCAGAAGTTGGGAAATGGGCCATATCCTGCCTCCAGAGTGCCTCCTGGGGGGAAGGCCATTTTTGCCCTCCCCAGGCTCCTAGAAAGTCTCTGGAGCCTGGATAGGGCAAAAAACCCACTGTACCAAAAGCGGGGGGAGTGGGGAGAGGTTGCACGCACATGTGTGAGGCACACTGAATTATGGGTGTGGGCACGCACCTGTGCGATACCCCCCCCCCACGTTCCCCATGCTTTTGGCACATGATGGTAAAAAGGTTAGCCATCACTGTCCTAGAGGTTTCCTTGACAAGATTGCAAAAAATGGTTTGCCATTGCTTTCTTCCTGGAGCTGAAAGAGAGTGACTGGCCCAAGGTCACCCAACTGGCTTTTTCATGCCTAAGGCGGGGCTACAATTCACAGTCTCCCAGTTCCTAGCCTGGTGCCTTAACCACTGCACCAAAATGACTCTCCCTCAGTTGTTGGTCCAAAATATGCAGCTCACATTGTAGTATAGCCTATACCGGTTTGGTCCGGTTCTACAGAACCTTTAGTAACTTGGTGGCCTGGTTCGCTGGAACTGTTAGCAACCGGGGCCTACCACACCCCCGAGCCAGAGTTCTCTTGGTGGTGCCTATCTTGTTTTTTGCTTCTGCGCATGCACAGAAGCTTTTTTTAAGTACTGCGCATGCACGCATGGCCGCAGGGCATCCCTGAGCGAACTGGCAGTAAGAAGATCCGGAACCCACTTCTGTCCTATACACCATGGAACTGGATGTCTTGCAAATCAGAGCCCCCATAGAATACTCTCAATGCAGGATTCTTCCTCTATACAATTGTTCCTTATGTGATTAATAAAATGTAGTACTGTGAGCACCTAGAGAGCAAATGCAGCCATAATTAAACACAGCAAGACTGAGATCCTTTTAGTTAAAGCAAAATGATAAAGGACACAACAACTGAAGAGGGAGGAAAAAAACACACACTTGGTCTCTTAAAGCACTTAAATTATCTATAAAGAAAAAAAAATGGGTTTTGAACATAAAAAGAGGAGACTAAAAAGGAACGTCTGGCAGGGTGGAGAGGATTTCCTGTCTTGAGTTCTTTTAGCGTTCCCTCCTCCTGCCTTCCTTCCAGTTTAATTAGAAGAATTTCTAAAATTAATTCTGGACCGTGTGTAATTGCTTTCAAATCTTTCCGTCGGTTGGATTGTTTTGTCCCCCCCGACCACATTTCCGTATAAACATCTGTTGGCAGTTGTTGAATCTGTGTTCACCTGTCCCATGAGATGAACTCCACAGCTAGAGCCTGCGATTTTTCAATCAAGTACCGGTACTTGTATTTATTGGATCATCCCGGAAAGGAAGGTGTATACATAATTTTTCTTCATAGGTGGACTTCACTTGAGAATATAGGCCTTCTTGAGTTTGAGCTCATTTCTACACCTTCAGTTAATCATCAGTCTCGGTTTATGGCTTGCTCCTCAGTCTTTCTGTTTACTTTTTGTTCCTGGCGTGTAAATTGTTTTCTGCTCTCCATTTCCTCTTTACTGGTGGCCTATCAAGAGTCCCTTAATTGAGTGCACCCATAAAACACCACAATAAAATCATATTGATGCAACTGCGTGCATGACTGCACCAAGATTCAGATTCCGGAATCATTGCCAAGTTTCTCTTCCTGGTTACCATATAAAATTATTACAGGTGGAGGGTCTTTTTCGCGAACTCTTTTGGCCTGCCTGGCGTTATAGCTCAATAAATTTGACACGTTCCTACGGACAAAATGAACTTCTCCAGATGATCAGACTTTATACAGTTCTCACTCAGAACAAGTCTTCCGAATGTTTCTACAACTCCTCATTATAGCCCATATCTCCGGGGCCATCCAAAAGTTGTCGTTTTGCAAATAGCCAAACAGTTTTCCATTCCTCATTTAGAGGCTTATATGTCAACCCTCAGCACTGTCAGAAGCCATGTGATCTTGCTGAACAGCTCTGCCAAGTAATGCAATTCGCTGTCATAGCTGTTGTGATAGCAATCAACTTGGATGGCTTGGAAAGGGATTAGACAAGACTCCTTGGAGGAAGAAAAAAAAAAGCTAACAATGTTAATGGAGGAAAGTAGTGGAAAGTGTTAGCCTGTATGACCTGCTTTGGAGCTTCCCACAGATATCAGTTTCCAATTACGAGAATTAGGATCTTGAACTTGATAGGCATTTTTAAGCTACACAAACAAGACTTCCTTTGTTTTTAAGATACTCCAGCTTTGTTTCATCAGGCCAAGCCAGGAAGCAGCCTGAAAACTCTATATGTACTCTCTTGAATCCCATAATGGAGAAGAGAGAGAGAGAGAGAGAGATAAATGTGATAAGATCAAGAAAAACAAATAAATATGAGCACTCTGAATTGCATCGGACACCAAACAGGAAGCTTATGAAAATCTTTAGGCTCTATATGATATCATAAAAGGTTAATATAATCTGTTCTGGGATCTGTTTAAGGTTTTTTTTATCTCCCGGTGGCCTTTGATATAGCTGGCTATCACCTTAAGACATTAGGATAATCAGTTAATTTTCCAGCTTGCCTTCTCCAAATGGAATTTCTCAAGAGAGATTAGTGGTTTTGTATTTGCAGAGATTAAGGGGCTAGGTCCATAAACAGTATTTCAGCATTCTGGAAGCTACTTAAAACCAAACTTTTCCAGAAAACCTTTGGAGAGCAGTGAGTTTGCACCACTGGAGGTTATACAGTAGAACTGTGTTTTTAATTCTGTTTTTATGTTTATGTTTTATGCTTATGTTATTTTAATGTAGTTAATGCATACCTCTGGGAGTCTTTGTTGATTACAGTACACAAAACTAATAAACGTTATTTGTTTGTAGGTGTAAAGGGAATGGTTCTGCCTGCCTTAAAGGAAACAATGGTACACCACCTTCTCAAGAAGCCACTGCTGGACCCAAAAGTCTTGGACAAAGACTTGTTTGTTTGTTTGAGAAAGGCTGCCAAAAAGTTGGTTGGGATGCAGCTTCAGAAGGCCTGAAGATAGTGGATTATCTGGACCTTTTCTAACCAGATTTCAAGCTGGGACATAGTACAGAGACATCATTGATCACACTTGTTGATGACCCCCTGGAATAATCAGGACGGAGGTGATGTCAGTGTCTTGGTTCTCCTTGATGTCACATCAGCTTTTGATACCATCAATCATCGTATCTTTCAGGACCGACTATGTGGTTTGATAGTGGGTAGCATGGTGTCATATTCCACCTTTCTCCAAGTGGACGAGTCTGGATCTGGTGTCCCTGATCTGTTGGGTGGTGCAGAGCTTATCCCTCTATTTTAACATCTGTATGAAGTCTCTAGACAAAGTCATCCACCATCACGAGGTCAGACGTTAGACTGATACTCAGGTGCACACCTCAAGCTCAGGCTAACCAATTGAGGCTCTCAGGATCGTGTCCCAATGCCTTGAGGCATCTGGGGTCTTGGTGAGAAGGAACAGATGTAAGTAAGAGATGAAGTGTCTGTGAGTTCATGGTTCTCCCAATATCACAAAGATATTTCCTATCTTTAGTTCTAAATGGAGTTGCACTTTGCAATTTGGAATTTTTTATGGGTCTTACAGTTCCTGCTCAAAGATTAGGTGATAGCTGCAACCAAGGAGACCTTTGCACAAATCTATCTGGTACACCAACTGTAACCATTTCTGAATTGGAGCCATCTTCTCACAAACACTCATGTCTTAGTCATCCTGTAGATGGTCTACTACTGCGTGCTCAATATGTGGGTGTCCTTCAAGACCTCTTGGAAGTCTCCACTGGTCTAGGATGCAATGTCATCAGCTGTTACAGGCATATCTCAGCACACTCATTTCATGCGGCCTCTGCTACATGAGCCGCACTGATTGCCAGGAAACTTCCAGGTGCATTCAAAGTGCTAGCATTACTTTCATAGCATAGTACCTGGCTATCAGAAGAATTACATTTCTCCTTCTGTGTCTGACCATCCCATAAGACCCACAGTGCCGGCATGCACATAGTCCCATTTGTTAAGCGATCGCATCGATACACCTTAAGAAGCATGTCTTTTCTGTTGTAGTGTTCTCTGCCTTCAGATCTTTTTAATTGGTTTGATGTATTGAGATGGGGGGTGTTATATGCAGCGGTAAAATCCAATTTTTTTTACTACTGGTTCTGTGGGCGTGGGTTGGGGAGCATGGCTTGGTCGGCTTGGCAGTGGAAGGATACTGCAAAATCTCCATGCCCACCCCACTCTGGGACCAGCCAAAGGTGGTATTTGCCGGTTGTCTGAACTACTCAAAATTTCCGCTACCAGTTCTCCAGAACCTGTCAGAACCTGCTAGATTTCACCCCTGGTGATATGCATGCCACCCAGAATTGCTTTGAATTTGGCAGTAAATTATTTAATTTTTTTATAGCTCAAGATCAGTATGGTTATTTCCCAAGAAATAAAGCTAAACATTTGGACAACTTCTATTTGCAAGCAAGTGAAAACAGAAATGCTGAAACTTAGCTTCAGATAGCCGACACACACACACACACACACCTAAAAACCCTCACAAGATTTGCTGCTAATGGAAATGCAATGTTATTTTGCTTACACAGGGAAGTTATAATCGCTTCTCGCCAAATAGCAAGAAGTTGCAAACTGTTCTCCTGATACATGAAGCTGAAATCACTGTCTAAGAGAGTGATTTTGATACACTGGAGGCCTATTTCCCCTAAGGTTATTTTCCAAGACGTTGTATAAGCCGTAAGTGATGTATACGTTTCTCTACAACTGTGGATATATTCAACTGGCTGTCGTGTTGGAAAACAGCATTAAAAATAATTACACACTTAAAGTCTTGGATCGTTTTCAAGATAAGAAAACTACCGATTACATCACGCGTTAATGTCATGTCCCAAGCAGAACCCAAATATTCAAGCACTCGTAGATCAATTTAAATTCTCCAGCTGGCTTAGTCCTCCTACAGGAGTCTGATTATTATTGATAGGAGCAAGCCCGCAATTTGTAACACAAGGAGAAATCAAACTCCAAACGGCCATCAATACTTTGTCTTTCTTTGGTATGACAGAAACATGCAGAGCTATTTTTTCCCCAAGGGATATTCCTACCCAGATTTTCCTTTGGTATTTGGACCAACGGGCCTGGTCAAAACTTAATTTCTTTCCATGCATTTAAAAGCTCTTGATTACTTTCAATGTTAGGGGGATAGGTTGACAGTGATTCTGTATTGGGTCCAAATCATCATCATCATCTTCTTTTAACGACCCCATAATCCCTTGTGGGGTGGAGTCTGGGTGACTGAATGGAGCTAGCAGAGTGTCTGAATGGCCAGATGCTCTTCCTGTCACCAATGAGGAGTTTTGTTTAGTAGATATATTCTCAGTGTATCCAGAGAGAAAAATATCTGCCTCTACCTAGGATCGAACTCACAGCCTCCTGATTGTGAGGCGAGAGCTCCACCTCTAGGCCACCGCACCACTCCACTATTGGGTCCAAATGCAGGGGTTTAATTTAACCCTGGCCTATTAAATGTCGACTTTCTTGTAATCTAGACTGTGAGAGAAGAGGGATATGAATACAGTTTCATCTGTTTCTCTCAAACTTCACAGTTGGGAGATTTATGAATATAGATGGCCACCAAAGACTATTATTTTAGGTGAATGTAGGTCAGAGGTGGGTTGCTGCCAGTTCGGATCGGTTCTATAGAACCATTAGCGGAGATTTGCCTCTGCTGGCCGAATTGGTAGCGATGGCCGGTTGGCCACACCCCATAGCTGGTTCTCCGGGAGGAAATCAATCCTCCTGGTGGAAATCGCCTCGAAAATAACCCTCTGCGCATACGCAGAAGGTTATTTTCGAGGCAATACCCGGACGCAATGGGGGCGCGAGCACGTGCAAAACGCACGCTTCCGTCGCGACCCGAACTGGTAGGAAAGGTAAGTAAAACCCACTCCTGATGTAGGTGAATAGAAGGAACATCCTACATGCAATCTGCACGATCCGCTGTCCTGATGTAAATAGTATTGAATTAAGATTTTTATTTTATTTTTTGCACTTGAGTCAGAAGCCCTAAGATGCTTCCAGGCTGAAAGGATTAGCTCTGAACGTCACTGTTGTCCTGGGGACACCCAAATGGAAGCTCTTTTCCTGTCCCTGGAAGGAGCTGGAGCGAAGGACAGGAGCTCAACCCCACCCCGTGACAGCTCTTGGGTCTCGAGCGTGGGCTTCTAACCTCCTGCCCAGGGTCCCAACCACTGAAGCCACCGTGCTCCTTCATTGAATTAGATAGATCAAATTATCTGATCTGATCCGAGGCAGAGACAGATGTCAAACAACAATAAACACTCATAGCAGAAAGGAACATGAAATATACTTTCTAGAGGTTTTAAATCTTCTTACTGCTGGTTCGTTCAGGGGCGCGCTGTGGCCATACGTGGTTTGCGCACGTGCACATGCACAATGCTTTAAAAAAGCTTTGCAGAAGCAAAACCCAAGATGGCACCACCTATGATGCCACCAAAAGAACCGGCTCGGGGATGTGGCAGGCCCAAGTTACTAACGGTTCTACCAAGCCATGCTGGTAAGTTACTAATGGTTCAGTACAACCGGATGGAACCATTAGGAACCCACCTCTGCCGCAGTCCTGTGCGTTTCCTATCAGACCTTTACCTTTGACGTGAACCCATTAAGAAAGGCCTTAGAAGGAACACTGATGAGCTTTATTTAGCCAAGTGAAGAAGGCTTTCCCGTAAGCTCCAAGTGGCAATTATAATAGGGTGAATATCCTCATCTTTTCGACACGTTCAAGGGCTCCTGAAAGAGATGTATTCTTAAACAATGTCATTGAGGGTATACTTAATTAGTTAGCATAACTGACATAAGCAATGGCCATCTGCTTTAATAAGAGGTCATCTGCCTTTGTTGCCACTATTTGTTTTCACTGATGAAAAGGTTACTCATCTCTATCATGAAGAATCAACTCAAGATTCCTAGGAGGCGTGTGGGGGTCCAAGGGCAGAAAAGAGTAGAGGAAATCTGTGAAAGAAGAATGCTGAATGGAATTTTTTAAGAGGTGTGGTGACTCGGTGGCTTAATGACGCTGGAGGTGATCTCAGTTCAAACCCTGGCACAGTGTGGCAGGGTGAGTTCCTGTCACTCGCCTCAGCTCTGGCAGTTCGAACCCTAGCACAGTGTGGCAGGGTGAGCTCCTGTCACTCACCTCAGCTCCAGCAGTTTGAACCCTAGCACAGTGTGGCAGGGTGAGCTCCTGTCACTTGCCTCAGCTCCGGCAGTTTGAACCCTCGCACAGTGTGGCAGGGTGAGCTCCTGTCACTCGCCTCAGCTTCTGTCCACCTAACAGTTCAAAAGCATGCTCTATGCAAGTAGATAGATAGGTACCACTTCAATGGGGAGATGAGCTA
>JANHFT010001983.1:57852-74392 GCA_032467955.1 Pseudoxenodon macrops | reverse complement strand
GTTCATCGTATGTTTTAGCCTCCAGTCCCCTCATCATCCTGGTTGCTCTTCTCTGCACTTTTTCTAGAGTCTCAACACCTTTTTTTATAGTGTGGTGACCAAAACTGAATACTGTACTCTAGGTGTCGTCTTACTCAGGCTTTATAGAGTGCTATTACTACCACCCTTGATCTTGATTGCATCCCTCTGTTAATGTAGTTTAGGATTGCATTGGCTTTTTTGACTGTCACTGCACACGGCTGGCTCCTATTTAGCTGGTTGTCCACTACGACTGGACAAGGGATTATGGGGTGGTTGTGGGTGCATGCGCAGGGAGGAGGGCATTGCATTATGGGTGTGGGCGCGTGCGCGCACCCTTTTAGCACCAGAGCAAAAAAATGGTTTGCCATCACTGGTGCAGCGTCTCCAGTTTGGAGGGGGGAGGGTTGGACTAGATGACCTACAAGATCCCTTCCAACTCTGTTAATCCGTAAACCCGCAGTGCCCAACGATTAAGAGAGAGGAAAATAACCTAGGATGGTTTGGTACAGACCACATGCCAAGAAAAGGAATATAATTTCCTGACCCACAAACAATCCATCCGCCCCCTGTGCTATTTAAAGTCAGCGTCTGCTTCCGTGTTTATTTTGATCTGCAGATCAGAGATTGGCGTAAAATCCCAGCCCAGGATTATTCTCCTCCTCGGCGTCACTGCAATATGCAATCCAGTCTGAGATCCCTCGGGCAAACGGAACAGGATCTGGTCACTCTGTTGTACAAGCTTCGTAAGCACAAAGTGGCTTTGGCCTCCGGATGGCTGCAGGGTGAGCGGAGATGTCGACAGGTGGCTCTCCGTAACGATCTGGTGATCTACACAATTCAGGATGAGACATAACGGGTGCGGGGGGAAACAGATCCCCCCCTTTCCTTCCTCAAAGGATCCGGCCTAAGGAAAATAAAGTTTTCTGAGAGTGACCCAGAAGTGGGTTTCTGCAGGTTCTGGAGAACCGGTAGTGGAAATTTTGAGTAGTTCGGAGAACCGGTAGCGGCTCGACACTCTAGGAATTCAACATTTTGTTCCCGACAAATTCCCATCCCCACAGTGTCTCCTTAAGTCTCAGTCCCCAGGTGTGCCTTGTGAAGAGAGGCGGGGTGCTCTCCTCCTGAGTAGTCGGGTCAGTCTGTGCTGTTCTCTCCTTCTCTCCATTCTCCGTGCTGGAGGATCAGGAGGGGGTGGTCCTTACTCATCACCTAAGCACTGTCTCTTATGTTCACTGCTTATCCTCTCTTGGTTATCCTTAACCCCCCTTACTCACTGCTTACAAACCGTCCCAATCCTGAAGGGCCCTGGCCTGACTGGGCCTGCTCCTCCCCATTTTCCTCTGAAGCCATCGAACCCGCGCCCTCGATCTCTGTAGGCTCCAGTTCAGAGGTGGGTTCCTGCCAGTTCGGACTGGTTCGCCAAAACCAGTAGCGGGCATTTCCACCCGCTCACCAAACCAGCATTGACGACTGGCTGGACACGCCCCCGAACTGGTCCTCCGGCTAAAAAATAACCCTCTATGCATGCGCAAAGCGTTCTGAGCATGCGCAGACTCCGACGGGGGGAGGGGGCATAACAGATGGCTGGATTTTGATTCCCAGAATTCCCCGCTTGAAAATTTGTGGCCTTCCGCTGTCTTTCCGCCCTAATCGGGCTGGGCCGAAGCCTTCTCCTCAACTTTGCCTGGCTTGGAGACCAGCCCAAGGATCTGAGAACTTCCCACAATGTCCTCCTTGCTAATAAAATATTGATAGTGAGAGCTTTGGCCCCCGTTATTACGACTTCTAGGAAGTTCCCGCGATGGAGCACGGTGGAAACGGCTTGTCCGAGGCTGCCAAACTCCGAGGCGGCCGCCAAGTAGATAAATGGCTCAATGGAGACATTGCCAAAGCTTCATTAATCTTCTTGATCTTCTTGAGGCTTCCTTAATCAGGGTGGGTCCGTTAAAAGCTCTTCGTTCTCTGCCAGAAAGCGGCTGCTTTTAAGGGAGCTCCGAAATTTCCTTTTGGCACATTGATCTGCCTATGCGCGTCTTCCTTGCCATGGCCCACCCTCTCCGCCATGCTGGGAAAAATAAAGTCATCCTTTTCAAAAAAGTAAGCCATTTAATTAAATGGGGTGTTTCTTTACAGCCATCCACCATTTTGTTTTTCCCCCACAAATGTGATGGCTTAGAGCAGGATTTTTCAATCTTTGCAGCTTTAAGGCAGGTAGGACTTCAGCTGCCAGAATTCCCCAGCCAGCATGCTTAAAGCATGGTGGCAGGGGGATTCTGGGAGTTAAAAGCCATTCATCTCGAAGTATGCTAACTGGGGGGATTCTGGGAGTTGAGGTCCACCCATTTTGAAGCATGGTGGCTGGGGAATTCTGTGAGTTGTAGTTCTCACACTTAAGCCAAGATGGCTGGAGAATTCTGGAACTTGAAGTCCACTCATTTTGAAATATGCTGACTAGGGAATTCTGGGAGTTGAAGTCCACCCATTTTGAAATATGCTGGCTGGGGGATTCTGGGAGTTGAAGTCCTCACACAAGACAAGAATGCTGGGGAATTCTGGGAGTTGAAGTCCACCCGTTTTGAAATATGCTGGCTGGGGGATTCTGGGAGTTGAAGTCTTCATACCTAAGCCAAGATGGTTAGGGAATTCTGGGAGTTGACGTCCATTCTTTTTGAAGCATGGTGGCTAGAGAATTAGAGGATTTGAAAGTTGAAACCCATTCATCTTGAAGCATGCTAAAAGGGGAATTCTGGAACTTAGTCCGCCCATTTTGAAATATGCTGACTGGGGTATTCTGGGAGTTGAAGTCCTCACACTTAAGACAAGAATGCTGAGGAATTCTGGGAGTTGAAGTCCACCCATTTTTAAATATGCCGGCTGGGGGATTCTGGGAGTTGAAGTCCTCACACTTAAACCAAGAATGCTGGGGAATTCTGGGAGTTGAAGCCCACCATGAAGTGCTAAGATTGAGAAACCTGTGGAAAACAGGAAAAGGGGGAAAAAATCCATGTTCAAATCCAGTTTAGGATCACAAGTGACCTGGACTTTATGAAAATGACCACCACATTATGGGGGGAGGGATAGGACTCCATTTTGATCTTGTGAGACCCCAGACCCTGAAAATACTGGATTAAAACAGGCGCTGGCTATCTTCTTAATTAACCGTGCCCTAGCCTACCTCACAGGGTTGTTAGGAAGATACGAGGGCCTCAGAACCAGCTCCCTGCCCCGATCAGCTCATTCCTTCCACAAAATAAAAATGCATCCAGAAAGAACAGGACCCAGAGGTTGCAACATTAGTCAGCAAATACAACATACACACACACAAATTGGACCATGCGCAGCCCAGAAATGTATAATAAATGTGTCGGAAGGAACAGAGAGTTCTTTCCGACACATTGACGGATATTAATCTTCTGCCTGTAGGCGATGGAGACTTGGCAGATCAGCCTTCCTGCAACTTTTCCAGTTGGATTGCGGTGCTGAAACAGACAATGGAGGGAGGTTTATCTCTCGCTCTGGATAATTTGGGTCCCAAAAAACCCCAAAAAAACCCAGCTTAGTCTCCTCTCAGTCAGCCAGAAAGAAGCAGGTCTGGTCTGGCCCGCTAAAGGCGTGCTGAGGCGTGCTGCTCCTAGCTATGGAGGCTCTACTGCCAGCTTTCATAGCTTTTACGGAGCTCAGACGCCTGCCCCGGGGGTGTGAAGTTGCAGAAATGGATTACGGGTAGTCCTCGGTTTACAACAGTTCGTTTAGGGACCGTTCAAGCTTACAACGGCCCGGAAAAATGTGACTTGTGACTGTTTTTTCACAGTTGTGACCTTTGAAGCGTTCCCCAGGATCATGTGATCCAAATTCAGATGTTTGGCAAACTGAACTCATACTTATGACCGTTGCTGTGTCCCAAAGTCACGTTTGATCCCCTTTTTGTGACTTTCTGACAAGCGAAGTCGATGGGGCATCTGGATCCGCTTAACGACCGGGTTACTAACTTAACGACGGCAGTGATTCACTTAACGACTGAGGCAAACCATCGTAAAACGGGGCAAAACTCACTTAAACGTCTCACTTAACGACATAAATGTTGGGCTCAATTGTGGTCGTATGTCCGAGGGCTACCTGTACAGAAAAACAACAATGAAACCACTGTGGTATTTTTTCTCTCTTTATATCATATGTTTCAAAGCAGCTTGGGGGGGAAATCGAGATGCTGATATCCCAGGAAAATTGGAAAGCTGCCCCTAAGTGGGGCATTAATACTCATTGAGTACTTATCTCAAACTATCTAAGTCCCACAGCTCACTGTAACAGCATTGCCAAAAAGGCATTAAGGGTTGTTAACCTAATTTTGCAAAGCTTCCTCTCCGGTAACATTGTATTGCTAACTAGGGCATACAAAACCTTTGCCAGACCAATTCTTGAATACAGCTCATCCTCCTGGAATCCACACTTGACATGATTGAGTGGAATCCCTTGAAATTCTGGGCTTGGACAATTTGGAACTGCGCCGCCTTTGCCTGCCCGATCTAAGCGTAGTACACAAAATTGTCTGCTACAACCTCTTACTTGTCAACGACTTCTTCAGCTTGAACCACAACAATACACGGGCAAACAATCGATACAAACTCAAGGTAAACTGCTCCAAACTCTATTGCAGAAAATACGACTTCAGCAACAGAGAGGTCAATGCCTGGAATGTACTACCTGACTCTGTGGTTTCTTCCCCAAACCCCCAAAACGTTAACCTTAGACTGTCTACTGTTGACCTCACCCCATTCCAGAGGTGGGATTCAGCAGGTTCTGACCAGTTCTGGAGAACCAGTAACGGACATTTTTAGTAGTTTGGAGAACTGGCAAATATCACCTCTGGCTGGCCCCGCCCCCATCTATTCTCTGCCTCCCGAGTTCCAGCTGATTGAGAGGAAATTGAGATTTTGCAGTAACCTTCCCCTGCCATGCCCACCAAGCCATGCCCACAGAACTGGTACAGTAAACATTTTTGAATCTCACCACTGCCCCATTCCTAAGAGATCTGTAAGAGGCGTGCATAAGCGCACCTGCGTGTCTACCGTCCCTGTCCTAGTGTTCCCTTTTATTCGTATCCATTTCATGTATTCATAATCATGTTTATACTTTTATCTGTTATTTTATCTATGCTTGACAAATAAATAAAGTAAAATAAAAGAAATAAAGGAAGGCAGAGAAGCCATGGTGAAGAAAGGCAGGGTAGATAAACAATCTAAGTTCAGGGTGTTTCTCTGCATAATGTCCTGGTCTTGTATTTCTCTTTTTAAGCGGGAGATTAGATTAGCTGCACCCACCCAATATGGCATCGCCAATGCTGACAGTTTGCTTGCAGAAGCCCTTCATATATAAAGCCCCCCCCCCAGTCAGCCAAACGGAATCTGTTCCATATTTTGAAAGGTTGAAAGACTTTCCTTCTGCTAAGCTGTTGGACTGAACTGAGTGGGATGTAAGTTTTCAAATACGTGACGTGACATATCCTTGGCATCAACTCAACGGCAAGGGCCCAGAAGAATAGACAAAGGTAGTCAATGGTTGTCTGAACAGGAGTACAATTAAACCTGAATGGTCAGGTGTGACTGCAGAGCAAAATGACACCCCCAAAAGAGGCCAACTGGCAGGTGGGACTGGTGAAGACCCAAGAGCTCCTGCAAATCATGGCTCAGGTGGAACAAACAAAAATGGGAGGGAGAAGTCCGTTGTAGCATGTCCTCTACATTACCTGAAGATAATGAGAGGTTAATTTAGCTAGGGAATTTAAAGTTATGTGTTTCTGACTAGCCAAAGTCGTTGTGTTGTTTTTTTTTAATTCCCCACCTCACAGCTAAGTTTCATCAAAATCTCAGCTGCTTGGTTTCCCCCCAGTTCACGATGATTCAAACAGCTTGTTCCTGCATGGGAGGGCTGCAGTTTGCAAATGTTTATACCACAGGGTAGAGCCAGATGGCACTTCCACGGGGTTGGAGGGAACGTGTGATGATGTCCACCCTGTGATGGATCGACTGATGAAAACAAAAACCAGCAGGGGAGAGGGGAAGAGAGAGAAAGGTCCAAATCAAAACCTCCTTGCAAAGTCGTCAGTGACATTTCACCAAGTCCTGAGCAGTCGGGGATGTTCCTCATTGTTTTCATTAGTCTAGTGCAAGGAGACGTGGCAAAGGCAGAGGGTCATAGTAAGGGCAGAGTAGCTCTTTGCAGAGGGAGCATTGAGAACCTGAACAACTGTGGTGGAGAACTTTGGTATCATGATGGAGGAACATTATCTGCTGGTTTCTTTTTAGCTTGCTTCGTTGCTTCAAGGATGACACGCATATATATGGCTGACTGTTTTCCCATTGTGCAGATCACAAGCTATTGTTTTCAACCAATGATGACTTTTTAAGTCCTCAATGGAGTGATTCTAAAACCGAGGTGGGTCTTGAACTCAGTCCCAGCCCTGGGAGTAGAAACACCAGGCAGATGGAGAAGACCAGGGCAATATGGTTGATTTTCTAGCTTTCCACTGGGGTTAACCTGGCTCCTTTCATTTTGGAAGGGAGAAAATCTGTAAGAAAATGTACCTTGGTATCTGACATAAGGATGTTAATGAGAAATGGATCCTTGATAAGCCTAAATGCTTTGCACCCCAGTATCTTCTTCTAACCTCCCTTCCTTTGGATGGGATGATGTGCCTTGCCTTTGAGTAGAGAAATTTTGCTTTTTCCTGGTTGGTAGTAAATGCTATGTCAGCGTTCCAAATATCATCGCTGAACAAATCAGATTCCAAGGCGAAGCACTCCTCACAGTTCCAATTTATTAGGAGAGACATGTTGGCACAAACTGGTGAAACCCAAATCTGAGGATTTGCAGGCTTCCACCCCTTAGTTGAAAGTCTGTCACATGGTCCAATCTCTCTCTGCCATGCTGGCAGTTTTGCCCACCTCATTCCAGGCTGGTGCGAAGACAAAGGATGACCTTGGCTTACTAAAAAGAATGTAAATATGGCTACATGTCTCCAACTCCACACTATCCCCCCTCCCATTTCCCCACAACAGAAAAATGCATAGTAGAATAGCTGAAAGGGTGGCAGGCCAAAATCCCACGGGATTACGATGCAGGCCTGACAGAGAAAGTCTTAGATGACTAATCCAATTTGGGTTAGGCTCCAGATCCATGTGGACTCAAATCCAGAATACACATGGTGACAAAGCAGCCATGCAGACCTAAACTTAGGACACACCAATATACTGCAGCTGTTGCTTCCTGTTACACGTCCTGATTCATCCTCGTAGTGGAGTTAAAAGTATAACTTGGCCAATATGTCGGTTACTAATTTATTACAATCTGCCTCTCCACAGATACCATAAAGCTCAAAGTTTGCTATATGGGAGTACCAAAGATTTTCTGCAGATGAAGTTTGATGCACGAGCGAATGAAAAATCCTGGATGGCAGAGAAGGATGTTCTGCTGAGGAAGATGGACAAATGTAAATGCGCACACAAACCGAGCAGGGTTTATAAGGATGGTAGTCCGGTCCACGATCACATCAATCAGAGTTATGACAGTTGTCAAAGCTGGCAATTGGTTAGCCCAGAGAAGCAGGATTCCAGCCTGGACGGATGGGGAGGTAGCCCTCGTCAGCAGAGTTTCACCAAGAGATCACCTCCCAGTGGGAAGGTTGAGGTTTTCAAGAGGAGAAAGCCCAAAGTCGTCAGATGTGTTTTTCGAGCGGAGCAGAGCATTCACAAAGTATACGGAGCAGAGATTAAGGTAATGGCTGCTACGTTGCACTTCAGGTTGTTTCTGAAGATTAGATACACCGTAACAGGTAATCCTCGATTTACAAAAAGTCCATTTAGTAATCGTTCAAAGTTAACAACGGCACTGAAAAAAGTGATTTATGACCATTTTTCACATTTAAACCATTGTGGCATTCCCCCCCCATGTCACGTGATCAATATTCAGATGCTTGGCTGTTGGTTCATATTCATGACGGTTGCAGTGTCCCCAGGATCAGGTGATCCCCTTTTGCGACCTTCTGACAAGCAAAATCCGTTCAACAAGGCAGATTCACTCAACAGCCCTATTACTAAGTTAACAACCGCAATGATTCACTTAACAACTCTGGCAAGAACGGTTGTAAAATGGGGTGAAACTCACTTAAGAAATGTCTCATTTAGCAATGGAAATTTTGGGCTGAATTGTGGTCATAAGTCGAGGACTACCTGTACCATACAACTTCAGCACTGTGATGCCGTGGTGCGTCGAAATGATGTCATAAAAGTTTCTTGCCAGTCACTGTTTTCTCTTAATTATGTATTGATGTGACCATTTCTGCACTTTCTTCCAGTTGCTTAGGTTGCTCATATAAGGATGTTTTTTTTAAATCTCACCTCCAGGGATTAAGAGACCAGTTGAGCCAGGAGCAGAGATTAGCAAACATGTATCGAGAACAGTGCGTTTCATTGGAAGAGGAGTTGTCGAAGATTCGGGAGGAAGGAAATTTAGGTCAAGAAATGTTAAAGGTAAGTGGCTTTTGCTGCTCTTGAGGGGAACTTTGACTTAAGTATGGTAGCTCCATCCTCTATCTCGCCGTGAGACAAACATCTGATGATGATACTATAATACTCTTAATGTTTTGCTTCGACATTTGTAGCAACGGTCAGAAAAGATGGGAAAGCGTCTTCAGCTAATGACCCGGCGCTATGAGGCCCTGGAAAAAAGGCGTGCCATGGAGGTGGAAGGGTTTAAAAATGACATCAAACAATTCCAACAAAAGCTGCAGGATGTGGAGAAGCAACTTTTCAAGGTAGCAAAGGTTAAAATAACAATAGCAATAGCACTTGGACTTCATATGCCGCTTTATAGTGCTTTTACAGCCTTCTCTAAGTGGTTTACGGAGTCAGCCTATTGCCCCCAACAATCTGGCTCCTCATTTTACCCACATCGGGAGGATGGGAGGCTGAGTCAACCTTGAGCCGGTGAGGATCGAACTGCCAAATTGTAGGCAGTCAGCAGAGTTAATTCCACTCAAAACTTTCTATCTTCCTTTTCCGAAATCAAGCTCTTCTTTCTTTGAAATTGTTCTTCTTTCTAGGTGGTAATGAACGTGGGACCCGACCAAGACCTTGCAATTCTACATGAAGTTCGCCGAGGGAATAAGAGAACCAAAAAACTACAAGGAGAACTTAAAAACTTAAAGTCAAAGATATACGGGCTGGAGAATGATCTGCGAGATTATTGATAATGATATGTCAGTCAGAATGAGCCGTGTTGATAAAGACCTGTTGCTGCAACAAACTTTTTTTTTTTTACACATTACTTTTTTTTTTTTTTAAGTTACAAATGTGTAGCTTCACTGAGTGTAACATATACTTTACATTCCAGGACAGAAGAAAACAATTGAAACTTGTGTGAGACTTGAAAAGAAATTCCTTTTACCTTTTTGATGCATATCTAGATTTGATCTCTGTGGTGTTGATTTATACACAGAACCAGGCCAGGGATATTTGGTGATTTCTTTTGCAGTGCCTAGAAGAGATGTGATCTGTTAAGAACTTTTCACTGGCTAAGAATGATATGTTATGTAGGGATCCCAAGAAAACAGCTAGGTGGGCTGTGTACCTTCTGTTTATTATAGAGAAGAAAGGAATTTCTAAATGACTCAAAACTGGACAGCATAGAAGGATTGATACCAATTCAGAGAGAGAAGAGAATCTCTTCCAGCGAGCCATAAGGCCGTTATAATTCTATTTTTCAAATCAAAACCAGTTCTTGGAATAAGTGCTTTCCTGAATTCTCTACAGATTTGTAGCCTAATGTAAGGAGAAGCATAGATCAAGAGGAACTCTATTCACAAGTGACAGGGCTTCAATCTCAAACACAGATCTATCACCCAGGATATAAAGTGTGTGTGTAGGGTTGCAGGGTGCACTAAAAGAAGAGTCAGAGCTGAAATTTGTATCTGCATAAAATTGCATTGGATTTAGTTATAACACAGATACTTTCTAAGATGGGTCATTCTTATGTTTTTGTGAGTATACTTTTTATTTTGCAGAAATCTTTCTGAACCCAGAAAAGAATTATGACGCATCTATTATTTGTACTCTGGTGTAGAACAATAAAACTTACATTGTAGCATTGTCTGGATTATTATTTTTAGGTTGATCATTAAAAATTACAGACGTTTAATGTAAACTAATAGCCTGCATTTAGGCTATTAATAGGCCATTTAATATTAGTTAATTTCCACATAAAAAAGCTTTGGAACATGTAAAGATAATTGTATCAGTCTACTTCGTTAACTTTGTTGAAGGTACAATTACCTTCAACATTTCCAATTATGCCTTCTCCGTGTACATACATACTACCCGTATGTGCACACATGCATATATGCATAAGTAACATTTTAACTTCTTGAAACATCAGAGTAAAACATAGTAAGCCAAAGAAATTAAGGCACGAGGTAAAACATAAATAATTAGCTAAATCTATTTCATACCAGCATTCATTATATTTCTCCATATTTCTGTCCTTGTATTCACTATACAAGCCTCTTCCCACTTCATCATCCACCTTTTATTCCTAACCTCGTGTTATGGATCCACCTCCAAACCCCTCCAGCTGCAAGTTCAGAGGAAGAGGGTGAGTTTGAGTTGGCAGGGGAAAGCACGGAGTGTTGGTCAGGATCAGAGTTAGCCCAAGGGTTTCAAACTTGCATTGTCATAACATTGTGACTTTTTCCCCCTTTGGTAAACCGAGGATGGGTGTGGCCAGCATATGAGGCATCCAGCCAGCAGGCTGCGAGTTTGACACCCCTGGACTAGCCTGATGGAACAGCCTCCACTGGGACGATGGAAGAGCAACAGGCTAAGGCTGAATGAGGTAAACAACTGTAGCAAGTTGACCGGCAGGACTGGGAGCAGCTGCTGCCCATTAGCAATGAGGAGGAGATTGAGTCCACACCACCTGATGCAAGGACACATCAGAGGAGACTGGCACAATGCCAGTCAGCTAGACTACTCGCGAGGAGGCAATCTTGCCTCTCTTGAAGGGCTTAATAGTATTTTTCCAAATGCTAGGTATAAATGCATCCCTCGACCACACTGAAATTGCAAGCCACTTCAAGAAAACCAAATCCATATTTAACATTTCTCCAGATAATACTTTCTACATGTCAGCCTTGCCATTTTTCAGTAGTCCCACAGTATTTATGCATTTCCCTTTCATCTTATTTTTTTTCTTAAGCACTAACTGAATTTCTATTTATTTTTCACAGAAATGCCTATCTGGTTTTCCTCGTTTCAATTTCATCCCCAAACTTTTCATCACTTCCATTTTTAATTGCTATTCATTCTGCCAGAGGTTCCCTTCCCAAAAACATTTGTTTTAAAAATTCTATCAAAATAGCTTTGTATTGTTGGTGCCTTCTTTGATGATAATCTTTACAATTCTTTGCTTTCTACAAATTGTACAGTTCCCTTATCATTTTTGCAACAGTCATCCTCTTGTATTGTATGTATGTTTTCCCTCAAAAGCTTTTTTCACGCATCATTTCACTTGGTATCCTTAATGGAAATTGACAAACATGATAATTTACATCCAATGTTCACACTTTAAAATGTATGGAAATGCTTTCAGCTTGACGAACTAAATTAGACATACTTCTTGATGTATGATCACAATTGGGACTGGAATTTCTGCCATTAGTGGCAGCAGTTGTAAAGTATATCATCACGTAACTGGACCCAATTTCATCACCATTTTTACTGTGGTGGTTAAGTGAATCATACAGTCATTCAGCAAATCCAACTTCCCCAGTTGAACTTGCTTGTTGGAAACTGGCTACGAAAGTTGAAAATTGCGATCACATAACCAATGTGGTGGCCAGGCAATCAAATTGCTATCCAATGACCATCGGGGTGGCCTGATACTCATAAATGCAATGACTGGGTTATAAACAACTTTTTCTGAGGCTAGGGCAGGGGTGTCAAACTCAATTTCATTGAGGGCTGAATCAGAGTTGTGTTTGATCTCGGGGGGACCAGGGTGAGCATGGCCTGCTCAACGACACTCGTGTCGGGCACCTGTGGGGGCCCAAGCACTCTTCCAGCGAAAGCAGGCTCCTGAGCTCCATTTTCAGCTGTGAGGGCCTCCTGCAACCCTCTGCCAGCGAAAACGGAGCTCGGGGGCCCATACAGCCCTTGCGAGCTCGATTTTTGCTGGCAGAGGTTCAGCGGGCTGGTCTGCTTTTTCCAGGGTGGCCCATGGGCTAGATCTAAGCACTCTGTACAGGCTGGATCCGGCTTACGGGCTTTCATTTTGACACCCCTGGGCTAGTGTAACTGAACTAACATTAAATGAATGGTCAAACAGTGAAGATGTAGACAATTTCCTCTTGCTTTGGAGTAGAAGGTTGCTTATGCCTTGATTCTTAATCTGCTTATTTCAAAAAGCTGCTGAATGTAGGACCAATCTGCTTCTCTTATGTAAAATTATCCCTAAAATCAGTGCAGACAGCTATCCTGTTAATAATTTGTTTTGTTTTATTCCAATCACTAACTCAGCGATTAGAGTATGCAGGAAGCTGACAAAGCAAAAATACCATTAAACAACCTATGTTTGTGTTTTGCCCTTGGAAAACTCCTGGATCAAATCTAATGTGGATGAAGTTGTAAGCTTTGCTTACACTATAAATATAATTGTAGATGTATTACATACTTGTCTGTACTGGCAATATAACTTCTGGATCATATTCTAAACAGGCTCCTGTTGGTTTAACTATTATACGCAGCAGGTATAACAGAACAGGTATATTTCCATTGTACCTTATATCCTGAATTAAAAGTTTAGATTTTCCAATACTGTACTAAATTAAAATGGTCAGCTTTCTTATTAAAATAGCCTGTGTAATGTCAGTTAATATAATTTGCAGCATAAGCTTTTGAGGGGAAAAGTATCCAATCCAATTGACAAATTATAAGAATGGCAGAAAAAAAATGCAAATACTGAGACTAAAGCAACATTAGATTGAAAACTTTTGAAATGAATATCAAAAGTTCAAATATACATATATGTTTTAAGATAATAGAAGATGATAAAATGATAAAATGAAGATAATAAAAAGATAATAAAAAAACAGATCTGCCAATACCTAGAAAAGAGTAAAGTAATAACTAGCAGCCAGCACAGGTTTGTTAAAAACAGATCATGCCAAATCAATCTTATTTCTTTCTTCAACACAGTGACTGAATTAGTAGACCAGCAAAATACTGTGGACAGTATTAGACTTCAGCATGTCATTCGACAAAGTAGACCGCAACCTACTTCTTCGTAAGCTAGAAAAAAGTGGGATAGACAGCCTCACCACCAAATTGATTCGCAACTGGCTGACAAACCATACTCAACGAGAAGTCTAAGTCTACATGGAGAGAATAAGCAGTGGGTTACCACAAGGTTCCGTCTTAGGCCCAGTATTCTTCAATATCTTCATAAAGGACTTAGATGAGGGAATAGAAGGTGAATTAACCAAATTTACAGATGATACTAAGCTGGCAGGAATAGCTAACACCCTAGAAGATAGGCTCAAGATCCAGATGGATCTTGACAGACTTGAACGCTGGGCCCTATCTAACAAAATGAAATTCAACGTCAAGAAATGCAAAGTCCTACACTTAGGTAAAATAAACAAAAAGAATTCATATAAACTGGGTGAAACCAGGCTTAATATCAGTGATTGCAAGAGGGATCTTGGGGTCTTAGTGACAAGCAGCTAAACATGAGCCAGCAGTGTGCAGCGGCAGCCAAAAAAGCCAATGCAATCCTAAATTGGATTAACAGAGGGATACATTCTAGATCAAGTGAGGTACTAATACCACTCTATAAAACCTTAGTTAAACCACACCTGGAGTATTGCATTCAGTTTTGGTCATCATCACACTATAAAAAAGATATTGAGACTCTAGAAAAAGTGCAGAGGAGAGCAACCAGGATGATCAGGGAACTAGAGACCAAAACATGAAGAGTGGTTGCAGGAACTGGGCATGGCTAGTCTAGTGAAGAGAAGGCCCAGGGGAGACATGATAGCAGCATTCCAATATTTGAGGGGCTGCCAAAAAGAGGAGGGGATCAAGCTATTTTCCAAAACACCTGACGGACAGACAAGGATTAATGGATGGAAACTGATCAAGGAGAGTTTCAACCTAGAAATAAGGAGGAACTTTCTGACAGTGAAAACAATCAATCATTGGAACAGCTTGCCTTCGGAAGTTGTAGGAACTTCATCACTTGAGACTTTCAGGAAGAGATTGGATTGCCATTTGGCAGAAATGGTGTAGAGTCTCCTGCTTGAGTGGGGGGTTGGACTAGATGACCTATAAGATCCCTTCCAACTCTGTTAATCTGTTAAATGTTGGAACATGTAGGACTCACTTTGAATATTCCCATATACCATGACTTCATACTACTGATATTTATTTATACAATAACTTGCATTCTACCTATTTCCAGGGCTGTTTACATAACAGCCACAAATACAATAACAAACTATACAAAAATAAAACTTGAATGCATTCTAACAGCATCAATCCTATAAAGGCAATCAACCCATGTGCACTATCTGTATCAAACAATTTTTGTAAAAAATATTTTCAAAGTTTTGCAAAAGAAAAACAAGCAGTGTTGTGACCTCCAGATTCAAGAGTGTTCCATAATATGAAGACTGCAACTGAAAAGCAAACTTACAGCTCCTTTCTCTTTTCATCTACAATAGGGATCATAAACAGTCCCACCTAGGATGATGGTTGAGATATACCTAGGTAGAAGAGGCAATTCTTAGTATTGAAATGGTAGACCATGTGCTTTATCTATATTCATAAAGCATCTTGAATTGAAGCAGAGCAGCAACTGAAGGACAGGTGTAATGCCTCTAAACCTTTTCCTACTTGTTAGAACTTTTGAAGCAAGCACATGATTGACTGGCTCAATGAAACAGGAAAAAGACACTTCTGCTTTAAAGTATTATGTTCATGCTCCAATGCAGTCCTAGAAAACGAATCCATTATGTTTTATTTATCAAATTTTGACCCTGTTCATCTCACTCACAGAATAATATTGCATAATTCTTGTGCTTATGCTATATAAGGTAATACCTCTTCCTCATAAATTGATATAAAATTTCCATTTGTGGATTCTAATTTCTAATATTCAACCAAGACCAGAGTGGCACATTGCACATTAACAGCTACTTATTACACAGGTGGTTGCTGTAACCTATGCTTCTTGAGTAGGTGCCATACATGTATATGTGCCGTGTGTGTGTGTATGCATACATACATAAGAGAAACAAGGGACCAAAAGAAGATGTATTAGTGTATTCTATTTGACAGCTTTTCCCAATCTAACCATTCATATGTTCTCACAATTCCCTAAAGAAATATATGGATCACCTATAATCTGGTTTCCAAGCATTGCTTCAGTTCAGATAATCAAAGATATCTAATCTGAAGCAGTTCTACAATATAAAAAAGAACTCACTCTATTTCAAATCAAAGCACTGAACTGGGTCAATTCACTTTGGTCATTCACTTTGATTCAAAGAAAAGACTCCTTTGTTTTCTGTGAGTTTTAAGGAACCTAGCAACTGTGTGCAGAGCTGCAGCCTAACCTGCTTACCCAGGCCTGACTTCCATAGAAAACAATAAGCTTAATTAAATGATGAATGAGTAAAGAGACTTTGTGCTGCTCCAAAATGCTAATGTCTCTAAAGTTTCTTCAGCAATTGACCTGATTTATTCTTGAATACTTCCCTTGTCTTTAAAGTAATACTAATGAGAAGTATGAACGCACAGAATTCCTGAAAACTCCTGTATTTCTTCTGCTGTATGATAACAAAAATATGTATAATTAAGACAAGAACTACAACTATAGCAAAGCAAGAAACATAGACTGAATGAAAGCTTTAAATGTTTATTAAAAAAAGGACAAGTGGTTTTTGCAGAGGCACATGGGCCCATATCTGGGGGCACGTGAGGTGTTGCCCTATATCAGCTCCAGCACGCATGCATGTGCTGGGCAGCTGGTTTTTGGGCTTCCAGAGGGCAGGGGAAGCAATTTTCGCCCTCCCCAGGCTTCAGGAAAGCCTCTGTAGCATGTTTTTTGCAATCCACAAGCTCCGGATGGAGAGGGCAAAACATGGGCCAACGGGCCTACCAGACGTTGGTAGAGGCTTCAGTTAGGTCTGTGTGCATGCGCGAGGGAGGGCAGCGCGGGGGATGGTGGTGGTTGTGCATGCATGCGTGGGAGGGACATTGCATTATGGGTGTGGGCATGCATGCATGCTATCGTGCACATGCGCACCTTTTTGGCACCCAAAAAAAAAAAGTTCGCCATCACTGGACTAGAGTAATGCCAGTAAATACTAGCCTATCTGCAATAAGAAGCATGGACAGATACTACCGTATTTCCCCGAAAATAAGACAGGGTCTTATTTTCTTTTGACCCCCAAAATAAGGGCTTGGCC
>JANHFT010001982.1:442351-455581 GCA_032467955.1 Pseudoxenodon macrops | reverse complement strand
TCATAAGAAATTTCTTTTGAAAAATACCATAGCATTCAGTGATTGAATTGTCAATTCAGTTGGCCACGGATATGTGATTATTTTGGTGGCCATATCAAAGCCTCCCAGTGGCTTCTTGAATTCTGTGGCTGGTACCACTTTTGGCTCTCTCGTCTCTGTACCATAATGAGAAATTTTCAGAAGGATTTTTCCAAGCCCTTTGTAAAAAAAATAATATTCTGACTATTCTTCAAATAAATTTTTGATACAGCAATCAAACAGGATCTCTGGTCCACTTCAAGTTCCTTCAGGACTAATTATATACTGAGAATATGTAGTTGCAGTTAATAAGCTTAGATACTAGGGGGAAATAATCAGTGGAAAAATATACCACAGATAATTAATAAAAATCAATTAGTTTGTTAATGAGTACTCTACTGTTACCCAACATAGTAGAAACCAATTGGGGAAAAAAGACCTCAATATCTCTGAATAGGATGTTCCGAAACATCCTGCATCCTGCTGAGAATTTGAAAAGTAAGAACGGAAGCAACAGCACTGCTTGGGTTAAAACTAGTTAAATTTCCTCATGAGGTTTCAGATCCTCCAGCTAATATATCTAGTAAAAAGTGATTCACCTTTAGTGTATGCTATAAAGCATTGTCTGATGCCTTAAGTATATTGCTCATTGCCCCGTATTAAAAGCAAAAACCATAGTTGTAAATGTCAGTGGCTAAGATGGTTAGAGCCCTTGCATCTCCTCGCATTTCTGTAAAAGCTGGAAACACCCATTACCTTGGCAATGACTTTAAAATAACATTTTGCATTTAGACATATAAATGGCATAAAGTCAAACATGAATTGACAATGAAACGCAGAGTCTGCGTTCAAATAGTTCTTGAAGGCTCACAAGCATTACTTTGTGATTTGGAGCCATTTTATAATACAGAAAACATTCCTATTGTTTGCTGTACTTGGCTAGATACTTGCTATATATTACTGTGTAGTACGTAACATATGTCTTCTAATTTCTAAAATAGAAATAAAAATAATTGCATTTCTGAATCTGTTTATTATAATCAGCTCTATATATCAGTGTGTGAATCATAAATATAATGTCCATTTTACAAACATGGCAGTAGTTTCAGTATCATGCATTATTATATGCTTGGCAACATAAACAACAAGAACATACCCCCTCCCTCCACCCAAAAAAAGCCAAAATGAAGTTATAGTATACTATCAATGCAACTTGAATGGAGGATTAGTTAGCTGGTTGAACTGCAGAAACATCTGAAGATTAGGAATAAGACTCTGCTACTGAAAAAATACAAGGGCCTGACTCCATCTGAAGCCCTAGAAACAACGATTCTTAGCAGTTGCTACCAATCTAAGGATATATACTAGAGAAACAGAAGCCAAGAAAATAAATGCCTTGTTCTCCAAAGAACCATCCAAGGTGTATTCCCAAGTACAGTGAAATAACACAGTAACAGCAATAACTACAGAAACCGAACAGTATTGGAAGAACATATGGGAGAAAGAGAAGACACATAGCACCAGTCAAAGTGGTTGCAGAACTGGAGAGAAGACCACAGCAATCTCCTAGAACAGGAACCAGTCACCATCACATTAGCAGGCATCAACAGCAGGTCAATAATGTAAAGAGCTACATAGCACTTGGCTCAAATATGATCCACACTTCAGTAGTGCGTTTCTCTTTTCGATGCTACATGCGTGTACCTACATGTGCCTGCGTGGCGCTTCTGTGCATGCACAGAGGTTCTGTGCATGCACAGAGCACCCCAGCACGGGTGAGCAGAGCATCCCACCATGGGAGCTACTCGATCGCCGATTAGGAGACATCCGGTAGGAACACACCACTGCCACAATAGCTTACCAAATGTCCCATACTAATGTAGATTTTTAATGTGAAATTCCTCTGATGTTAACTGGTTTTGTGTGTGTGAGGAGCTGGATTATGATTTAGGTTAAGATTACGAAATTGGGAGGAAGAAAGCAGAACATACAGGGAGGCTATTGTATCTGCTATTGGTCCATCAACTACCTCCAGAGTCATATTCCTCCATTGGGGCCTCACACCAATTGGCAGAGTCAGGTCTTTAGGTTCTTATGAAAGGTTAGGAGGGTAGAAGCAGATCTCATCCAGGGAGGCAAGGTGTTCCAAAGGACAAGTGCCATGGCAGAGAAGGCTCTTCTTTTGGATCCTGCCAGCCAGAATTCCTTGTCTGCTGGCATAGGTGGGGCGGGCTCATCCCATTGGGATGAGACAGTTCTTCAAGTAACTTGGACCCATGCAATATGAGAGTTTAAAGATAATAGCACTTTGCAATAGTAATAGCACTTAGACTTAGATACCGCTTTACAGTGCTTTACAGCCCTCTCTAAGTGGTTCACAAAGTCAGCCTATTGCCTCCAACAATCTGGTTCCTCATTTTACCTACCTGGGAAGGATGGAAAGCTGAGTCAACCTAATGCCTGGTGAGGTTTGAACTGCCAAATTGTAGTCAGCCAGAGTCAGAAGAAGTAGCCTACAATACTGCACTCTAACCACTGTGCCATCATGGTTCAATAATAACCAATGCCTTGAATTGTACCCGGAAGCAAACTGGCAGCCAGTGCCACTCACAGAACAGTGATAAAATATGGTTCATTCTAGGAGCCTTAAAGACTGCCCACTGTTGGGAACAACCAGACAAGCACTTCAGGGATTGTGAGGAGAGGGGATATCCATCACTTCCTTCCCTGCAGGGATTCCCAGCTAGCCAGTCTTTTAGCTCCAACCCTCAGCTGCAGACTCTACCACAGTAGCTTACCAGATGATGGAGGCAATAGGCTGACTCTGTGAACCACATAGAGCAGCCTCATATAGATATTGAAAAGAAATGGACAGAGCATAAAATCCTGTGGCACATAGTAGGGGATGAGATGGGATCTCTTCTCACCAATCACCAGCAATTAGAATCATCCCTGGACAAAAGACATGTAACCATTCCTCTAAATTAATCCAGAAAGATATCATGCGCATGGCATCAAAAGATGCAGAATGGTCAGAAAGGGCAAGAATGGATGGACCAATTTTATTTTCCAGTAGACAAAGATCATCCAAAAGTACACCTAATGCTACTTCTGACATATAGCTAGGTCTAAATTCCAACTGAATTTAGATAATATATTTCATCCAAGGTCTTTTAAAGCTGTTGTGCAACTAACTTCCACACAGAATGGAATTAGATATGGGATAAAATTCTCCAATATAGTGATATGGATGTGGATGTGTGGAAGTGGAAGTGGAAGTGGATGTGGATGTGGATGTGGATGTGGATGTGGATGTGGATGTGGATGGATGGATGGATAGATAGATAGATAGATAGGGATAAGGATAGGGTTAAGGAGAGAGAGAGAGAGAGAGAGAGAGAGAGAGAGAGAGAGAGATATGGCTTCCTGAGTTGGCAAAAGTTGCACCAAAATCTGATATTCTTTGGAAGTAGTTTTCTTTTAATTGAGATGGAATAGAGACTTGAACATTTTTAATTAGATCCAGAGATACATTATAGCAAGAAACCTATGATTAAACTAAGCCATTGAGACATCATGCTCAGGAATAGTAATCTGAAAGAACTTTTGCAGTGCAAAGAAGAAAACTGAATGAATTCATGCTGATGTGACAGTTATAGACTCCTGAACCCAGTTCTGTATTTTCTAGCTGCTGGCAAAGCTGTGGACATGTCTGGTTACATCAAAATTAAGATATAGTAGACATTAAAATGAAAGCAGGACATGGTAAAGGTAAAGTGAAAGATTTTGCTATTAGGGCTGTGCTTTGATCATGAGGCTTCAAATGTATCTATCATCCTCCATCTGTGAGGCAGTATTAAAAGGTTAATGAAGTTTTGTACCTTTTTGAACTTACTGTAACTAAATTGCTGTCTCAGCAAATGCAGAGAATTTCAATACTTTAGGAGTTTTGGTAGCCCCAAAAAGGTTGAAACGTCTTCAGATCTATTTTTAAACAGACTTTAATACAGTGCTCAGAAAGGTAACATGCTGGTGCCATTGCAAGGGATTCCACTCTTAAAATATATTTCTGATAAACTGCTTTGTGTTGGAAGCAGTATGACATTGATGCCTATATGTAATTTTCAGACCCCCAGGAAAGGAAATGCACACCCTGCTAATGGTTGTAACTAGTTGACTGGTTCACATCAGCCTTGTCGTTAAGGAAAGCAGCATAAAACTGCAGATTTAATACGGATACTGTCATGGGTTAAATGAGCATAGCTTGAAGAATTATTTTTTTATAATAAAAAAAAACCCCTGAAAGGTTGTGGCAGTAATAAAAAGGTTGAATGGTAATGCCTCTAATTGAACGGTGAGGCCTCTTTCCTATTAAGTCACTCTTTCATCTGTCTTTTTAATTATTTCATTATCATTTTGTACTGCAGTTCACAATGAAATGACCATTTGTGTTTAAGTGAAAGCTAATTATTAGGACTGAATTATTGTACAGTTTATTGATCCCTATGGTGGATTAAGGGCTTTAAGTTCGTCTAGACAGAATAGTTAGCAAAATGACAAAAGGAAACATATAAGGCCCTTGGGAAGAATCCCTACGCTTCATAAGCAATTAATGCCTGCCAGGTAATGGAATTTAAGTTTATACTAAATCCAGCAGTGCTTTGACATTTCAACTGCCTTATAAACACATTATTCTAATGAAATAAGACTTATGAATTGTGTTAGGGCACAAGTAGGAACAGTTGCAAATCTGGGATATTTTTAGTCCTGGTTGATTGAATGAAAAACAGATAATTTTCTCTCTGAATTTGATGAAAAATGAAATGTTCTTGTAGTGTTTATCTCTGTTCATTCTGCTCTCCGTTGATGGATGCGTATTAACAGTTTCCATTTCCCAAAGAACACTAATCTCCCTTATGGATGTGAATAGTATGTAGCGATAAACCAAGGAAGAACAGAGGACTGCTGAGTAAGAAGCCAAATAGGCCATTCATCTCAATCCAGCACTGGGCAAGTTTAAAAGCAATCTGTCATTATCTTGATGAGCAAGCCACAGCTGTGCTAACTACACAAGCTTTCACTGTTATTTACAAAAAAACATGTCCTTGAGTGGACTATGAAGAAATCAGACAAAATGAATTTACTGGGTTTTCCTCTGATGACTTCTTGTCCATAGAGATTCCATTTTCAAGTACTTTTTGGGCAAGCTGCCAATCCTTTGTGGCTTAGAAAAAGTGTGTATGTGTGTGTGTGTGTGTGTGTAATACATAGATACATACATAGATACATACATACATACATACAGTGAAATTTTTGTGCTTGTTATGGTGTTCTGATTTTCTTTTAATCTTTAAATTTTTTTCTGTATAGTTTTCCCTACAATATTTTTTTCCTTGGAATACTGATATTTGGGAGCACACAATTTATGAAATCTTAGTTTAAAATTAAATTAAAACACAGAGGCTGAGGAAGAGAGTGAAAACCAAAATTCTATTAAAAGTCATCTTAGATCAAGCATCCAATATTTTGTAGACATCAGAAAACTTGTATCTACAATGTCAGTTTTTGCAGACAAGAAGATTTAATTAGATTTATTCATAAAGTTAAAACTTCGGTTGTTCAATGATATCCTAAGAAAGGGAAAAGCAGGATTTCCCCCTCTGTTATACCACAAAGCAGTTTTCTGTGACTTATTAAAAACAGTTTCTGATGCTCCTTACATCAGGAGCTGTAATTTCTCTCCCTCCCAAAAAAGTGTCAAACTCATAAAAATCAGTAAACCTAGTTTCCAATTCATCTTGAAGTTTTAAATTCCTTGGAAATATAACAAGGACTGTAGGCAGCATATTTCATGGAGGTAACCAATTATTGTCTATAATTAATTATCTGGTTAGTTTGTGACACCTACTCTTTCTCTTGGAACAAGTAGACTAGAAGCAATATCTGCTATTACCACTTCTGTTCACTATGAATGTAGAATTAGGGAAGGAGAACTTCCTTCTCGACAATCCTTTTTAGACTTCCATTTAACTTTATTAATTTTAGACTTCCATTTATTGTTTCTTGAAGTGATGCACAAATAATGGCTTGATATACTCTTTCTTCTCTATACCTTCAGTCTCATTCTGAGGAAGTCAGAAGTTATTGCTATATAATGAAATTTAACTTCCAGTTTAAATTCACTCAAATCTTAAAATGGTGACAATGGATATCCACAGTCCAGACTTGACACTTGGTGACTATATTTCATATTCACATAGTTTTCTTGGCATAATTTTTGATGGTTTTCTACTATCTTTTTCAGGATTTGTGTGTGTGTGTTTAACCCACATTCTTTGAATTTGTAGGTGATCTCCAAACCAAACCCAATCCAATCCTACTTAGTTTTTTCAAGATCAGCTTGCTGATGCCACTTCTTATGGAAATGAATAGCTATACACATCTAAGCCTAATGAATTTTGTTTAACTTAAATCCTGGTTTGCTTAACTAGGATAAAATATAGCTTACACTCTTAGTTTGTTTCCAAACCACAATTTAAGCAGAGTTAACAGAGTTTGAACATAATAAAATATGTTCTATTTAAAAGTGAATTTGTGATACTTCTATTCTTCATTTCTGGTCACAGCATAGGTCCTCAACCTCCAACTGTAATTGGGACAGGATTTCTGGTTATAATTTGTCCTAAATTGATGCATGTAATAAGATACAATTTTATTATAGTTTTGTAGTGGTCCTTAAGTGAATCCCTGCATTCATTAAATGAACACTACAGTCATAACTGCAAACCTGTTTATCAAGATCTAGCTCAACATCTAGCTTTTATTCAAATAAAACTCCAGGATCATCCTGTTTCTGAAAATCTTACAGTTTATTGAATACACAGCATGATAATGTTGAGGAAAAACTAACTCCGACATTTCTAAACACCAGTTCATAGAATAAAATGATACTTTTACCAGCCAAAACCCTAACATCTTATGTAGTCCATGTAAACAAGTTCTCTTTGTTATGGGAGCCATCTGCTTCAACTCCACATCTGTTGTGATGTCCTTGAAAAGGTTTCAGGTTCCACAGCCTTCGGCAGAATTGTGGGAGTTTCATTTTTCCATCTAACCCATTTAGAAGTTTCGTTCCTCCATCTAACCCATTCTAAAATAACACTTCTTACCCTTAATCTAATGGCAAGTTGAATTGAAGAGGCATATAGCTTCCAAAGTTTCATTCTTGACACTATTCTTCTGAATAGATATTTTTGCTAGAAACTAGAAAAAATATTGTAAACCGTGTTCAGGTGACCATGGGATCCTGCAGCCAATATAAAACCAAGCAGTTACAAGTATCCAAAATAAGGTCCTGTGACTGTGGGTGTGTTTGGCATGACATTTTATGACAGACAGAAATGCTTTAGGGGCTATAAAGCACCCATTCCAGGCATGTGTAATTTCAAGCAGTTGTTAAGCGACCAGTCATAAGTTAAAGAATAACTTTACAAGATATAATAAGAGTGCAAAACTCACCTGATTCACAATGGTCTCCTATAATTAAAATATAATAAATCCTAGTTAAAATTAACACAATTAAAATGCTATTAAAACAATGAACACTGCTCATGTCTAACATCAAATGTGACTTGAGAAATTGCAGTAAACATGAACTATCATGTCCATAATAAAGTAAAACTGAAACAAATTTATTGTGCATATTTTGTCTATAACAATGAATTCAGGACAGAAATGTCTTTTTCATTCAATTACTACTATACAATTTTTTTTTCCTGGTCCATGATAATTGTATTTCTTCTTTTCACTGAATTCTTATATAGCTCTATGTCTGCTTGCTAACTCTTCATAACTTTATTATCCTTTATTATCCCTGGCATGGCTATTAGAAAAGACACATTGTCTGATGGTCTTAGGTTAACAATGAATCTGGTAATTGTTCGGAAGTATATATTTAATTCATAAAAGGTCTTTAATCATGACAAAAAGATGAGAACGTTTTTAAAAGAAAATGAAATACTAGTAATCACAAATTAATTGAGAATTTTAGAGCCATTTCTTTCCTTGACAGAATAAAACTTTTTACCATTTCTGTGTCAAACAAAAGCTCCTTAGCTTTTGTTTTTTTCTTTAACAGTACAATATGATAGTGATTAAATAAATCCACCTAACAATTTAGAACTGTTTCCCCCTTATTCTTTTCTCTCTTTCTCCTAGATTTCTTTTGAATGATCTGTTTGTTCTCTAACCTTCCATCCTCACCTGCTGCTTTACAATATGAAGAATCTTCCATGTTTATTCTTTGTCTGTCCAGGTCTTCAGATAGCTTGCCTTACAGAGATATATGTCCACTGGTGAACCAATGACCATTATTTTCATAATTAAGAGTTAAGTGTGCTGCTTATTTGCAACTTCTTCCTTTTCACCATATGTGTTTCAATACACAGCAATAGCAATAGCACTTAGACTTATATAAGGTAATACATTAGAATGTGTCAGGATATTCTAGAATCATGCAATACTTCTAATAAAAAGATATTAGGAAGAAAGTACTTTTGCAAAAATGTGCAAAAATTGTAATATTTAACTATATATGGTAGAACATGTATCAGACCAATGAGAAATATACATATTATGCTGTGCATGTTTCTGAGTTTAGTAACCATCAAAGTGTTGGTATCTATACCTGCAGGATAGGCCAATAAACTTTGCTAAACAAACTATAGATAGTTTTTGACTTAACAAGTTTGGTTTTTGTTGTTGCTGTTATTTATTTATGGATGAGCCAGCATAATAAATAGAACAACCCCAAATGTAACAAAATACTACATTTGAACAGAAAATTATCCTAGAAATATTATTCAGCCAAAGTTAAGCTATGGAGAATCTTAATATTTTTAATTGGTGAGATAAAATCTAGTCTTATTTCTGGGTACTGCTGTTTCAATGACTGCTTTATACTTGTCTACAAATCATAAGTCGTAAATAATTTCTTGATTTATTCTCTCACTATTTCCTACTTCCTACACTCTCTAACCATGGCCCTTCAGATAACATAATGAACTGATAAACAGTAACATACTGCATGATAATCTTCAATTTAACTAATCTTGGAAGTTAATTATTTCAAATAATAAGACTATTCACTGATCTGCCTATGGAGGATCATACCATTATGGCTGTTAACTTAGATACTTTCTTTCAGAATTCTATTTTTTCTTCAGAGCAAGAAGTATGACAGTTATACATTAATAGACTTATTGCTGTATAACATACATGGATTATTCTATGCAGTAATGAATTTTTAGCTTTTTTAAATGTCAAAAGTTTTTTTTCTTACTGCAACAAATGAATGTAGCTACTACTCTGCAAGTGTTTTTTTCAATTTTCTCTCTCTCGCTTTCATCTCAAATAGTTTTCAAGAGACAGCTTATTTATTTTAAAATGCACTCATACCAAATTAAAATGCAGGCCAAACTACCATGTTTGCTTTGAAATATTAATTGAACATCTCTAATCCCTGTAATTTATAAACATATTCATGAAGATTAGAATATATATTACTGATAGGACTGGCTACAGGTAAAGCAGCAAACTGAATGTCTAACTTCTGATGTATAGGGAAGTTCTGTAAAAGTGTTTTGCTTTGTTTTTTTCCAGGAGATCACCAATATCCTCATCATGAACTTGAAAACCCTTAAATATGCATGGAAGCAGTCTGTGTTTATTTATTCTAAATAATTTTAGTAAACCAATGTAGCAACACATTTGATATTTTAAAGTTTTAGGGTAAATCCAGGTTAAAGTCAATTAGGCAGAGAATGTGTTAGGAAAAATAGCTACAGTTCCTTTGAGACCATAATATTAATTGATCACTTTAACATGTTATTTTGATT
The DNA here is from genome assembly GCA_032467955.1 of Pseudoxenodon macrops. Classification (NCBI taxonomy): domain Eukaryota; kingdom Metazoa; phylum Chordata; class Lepidosauria; order Squamata; family Pseudoxenodontidae; genus Pseudoxenodon; species Pseudoxenodon macrops. The sequence goes on along the minus strand of JANHFT010001982.1, from coordinate 445,667 downwards.
ACATAAGTATCTGTTTGCCAGTATGGTATTGGCTTAAATACTTAGGAAATCTATGTATGTTAGAACTCACAAATCAATGACAATAATTTTCAGAATCCTTTCACCACCATGTGAAAAGGAGATAAAATGAAACACTTTTCCTCATGGTTCTAAAAATACTTTTTTTTAATGGTTCTGAAAAGATTGATAATGTTTTGTGTGTATTGTGGTTCATCACGGCCACACATTAAGTTTCCCACTTTGGATTTCCTTGTAATGTATCTCAGCTGATTGATATTGCCAATTCTATTGTTGAAAATAACTTATTTTTTATGTATTCATATAGCAGAAAGAATTTGAGATAATAAAAACCAATAATATTGTACCAACTAAAATTAGTGAATCCAATTAGATTTAAGAACCTCACACAGGATAGACAGAAAGATAATTTATCCAATATGTAATATGTAATATTCTGTCTCCGAATAGAATGTTTATTTCTTTAAAATCTGAAGTTGAATTCTTATATTTTCTTTTTGATATGGTGACATTTAATAAAGGTTACCTTCACTTGTCAGCCAAATAATATAATATCAACCTCTTCATACTGAGTATAATTACTCTTTATTAAATACATTTGGTACAAGATATAAACAATTGTTTTTTGTTTTTGAAAATTAAAGCATAAAACTTACAATTCATGAATTGCTACAGGATGGAAAGAAATGTTGTAGAAATAAAAATGGGTAACATTATCTATTTTTTGCTGGAATTGTCTAGCAAACCAAAATTATGATTAGTCACTTTTAATTCCAAAAATGTATACAATATGGCATGACAGTATTATATTTGGTATTTTAGTAGTCTTCTCCCCCCCCCCTCTTTGGCTAGTATCCTTTTTTTCCAATTACAAAGAGTGGTATGAAAAAGTATTTTTTTAAAGCTTTGTTTTCAGTAATAAGCTGATTTTCCATCAGGTATTATATTTGCCAATCAGAGTTCATCACATAACTGAATTTGCTTTTCAGGGCATGATGACTACAGAAATGATAGCCATAAGGATTCCAGTTGCTTCTGCGTGACAGCTATATAGGGAACAACGATTCTCATTTATCATTTTCATGAATGCTATAATTTTGCTGCTGCAGGAAGTCCTAGGGGGTGTATTGAAATTGACACAAAGAATCGCAGATGGGGGCCTTCACCCAGTTATATACCAAACACTGTATTACTTCTCTTCTTAAGTTTAGGTTTTTCCTTATCTTTCATCATTCTTACCATGTCAATTATAACTCATTGTTATGAAACAAATAACCTTCTGAATTAAGATTTGCATACTTGATCTTATTTTAGCTCCAGCACTTGACTGATAACATAAATATAATAATAGCAGCCATGTTGGCTCAGAGTCTATCTAGACTAACTATATACTTTCTCCCCCTTCCTCCCCCCTTCTCTTCCTCTTCCTCCTCCTCCACTGCTGCCGCCGCCACCACCTCCTTTATAATATGGGTTTAATATTTGTCACTAAACAATAATATCTTGGGTAAACACAGCATTTAAAACCATTTAGCAAATCAGAATAAAAATTCAGATATTGTAACAATAAGCAAAATAGTGCTGCCACTGTAAATTGGAGAACAATTCTGTAAAAATCGTATAGCGTGTGATTTAGCCTGTATGAAAAAAAAATGAAATATCTCCTTGAAGGCTATTGCGCATATTGGCTCTTACTATTTAATAATTATCTTTGATTTTTGTTTTATTAGGCTAATGTAATCATTATTGCCAGGTACTATGCATAAGATAAACTCTTAATTAATAAACTGAAAGTTTTACCATAGATTCACTTACGTTTTGAAATCAACTTTGGGGAGAAAATGGGTTGTACTTGATTATCTAATTGTTTTGATATTTGCATGCTGCATTCCTTTGATATCTATGAAAAATAATCTTCTTTTCTTCTTTATATTATAAAGCTGTCAAGGAATATGTTCTTTAACATGACTGCATTATTTCTTGTTTACCTGTTTACTTTCTGATATTTTAGCTCCTTTGATTTTTTCCTATCTGAAAATAACAGATCAAGAACTGACATTTTGTTTCTTCTTTAAGTTATTTAAGAAGATGGGAAGAGGAAATAAAAGTACTTCAAAAATGCACAACCTCTTGTTTTCTACACTTTGAGGTAGCATTATATAGCCAGTAGAATATTTTGAGTCCACTTCCTTATACAGAAATAACAGAAGCAATACTTTATTGCAGTTGCTAAGGCTTTATACTCATAACCCCTAATTTTCCTGTAGCATGTGGTGAATTCAAAAAAGCATCATAGCTGATTGAGAAATGACTTCTGAGCGTTCTATTTTGCAAAGAGATAAAATTTCAATGCATGTTAAATTGAGTAAAATAATGCTGATGTTTCTTTTTCTTCAAAATTTGAGTTGACTTGATTCTGAGTTGCTAAGCAAGGTTTCAGTAACAAGTTTTTAGAATTTGGATGTCACAATCTTGTTTCTTTTAAAAACTTACCAGGTTCTTCACCTGTCCTGAGAATACCTTTTCAGAAGGACTGGTGGCCCCTGAAAAGTTTGTTTCTTGAAAATCAGAAGCTGATCCAGAAGATTCCAATCCGTTAAGAATGACATATTTAGATCTCTTTCTTCCAGAAATGGAAAAAATCCACTCTCTCTTAATTAATTAAGCATATTTCTATGCTGCAATAAACAATTACTCTTGGCAAAGAAAAAATATGACCATACAAGACAACGTTGGAAAGGCACTATGCAATTTAAAACCATCTCTATCCATTGGACCACATGGACTATGTGCCTACTTCTTAAAAAAAAACTTTCCACTGCCCTAGCAGAACTTCTGAGCATAATTTTTAATAAATCTTTCAGTTCCCTACCCAACCTATGGTCACTATCCACGGTCATCCCTATCTTCTAAAAGGGAGACCCAGTCTAATTGAAAATTACAGACCAATCTCTTTATGTTGCATTACCTGCAAAGTCATGGAATCAATCATCAACCAATCCATTACCCTTCACATAGAGACTAACAACCTACTCTCAAACAAACAATTTTGTTTCAGAAAAAATATATCTGCAACTTCTGTATATCCCATCCTGACCTGGTGTTTTATTTTTTATTTTTTGTTTAGTGCTTTTTCAAATTCAGTTTCTGATATTGGTTTATTTAACCTTTCTCTTTGTTCTTCTGTAATTTTACCCATTTTTATTGTTTTAAAATATTGTTTGATCTTTTCTTCATTTATGTCTCCTTGATGGAATAGCTCTGAAAAGAATTTGTGTATTATCTTTTTCTTCTCTTC
>JANHFT010001982.1:422234-425461 GCA_032467955.1 Pseudoxenodon macrops | reverse complement strand
GTGTACAATCACACTTGGCCAATAAAGAATTCTATTCTATTCTATTCTATTCTATTCTATTCTATTCTATTCTATTCATATTCATATTCATATTCATATTCATATTCATATTCATATTCTATAGAAAAATTGTTGATGGAGATTATTTTTGAAAAATCAAAGCTATATTGAGACACATTTTCAGTGTGGTATGTCTATAAAAGAGAGACTGAAGTAAATCAATCAACAACAAACAGCAATAGATTCAAAACCCATAAACAATATGGACATTATCTATATCTGACTATTTCATTGATAGTTCTACAACTTTTTGTACCCTCCCAAACTAAAAATTTATTCTCTTTCTACTTTCTAAGACAGACTACTCCACTACTCTCCATAACTCCAGTTCCAATGTCTTGATGCTTCCATTGTTTCTATCCAGACGTTCTTTACCTCTTCTGTAATCTCTATTATTCCAAACTGGAAGGTTTCTTCTGTTTCTTCTGTTCTGCCTCTGACGCCTTCCAGTTACAGACCTGCACAACTTAATGTTCAAGTTAACTGCCTTGACCTTCTTGCAAGCCTTTTGCTACTTGCAGCAGACTTTATTATTTCTCAATTTTATGATACCTTTTTTGGGTTACACCAGTTCAGCTTCAAAAAGAAAGGAGAACACACTTGAGGACAATGTTACAACTGTTGAATCCTAGCTTCCCCATAGTTAATTTCAAGGGCAGTCCTGGTCACAAAAAGCATTAAGCAATAATACTATAGCACCCCCTGATGGGACATAGAATGATTAGCTCTCATAAAAATGAAGGAAAGATGAAAATATGTCCAACTATAATAAGATAACATAGAATTTGTCCCAAAACTGGGATTTAGTATACGCAAAGCATAAACTTCCATAGGAAATAAAAAAATAAAAAAATACGTATGCTTCCTAATTTGCTTTATTTCTGTCAAAATACTGGCAATTTGTAAATGTGCTGGAAGCCTCTGAGAATTGGGTGGCAGCAGTGACTGGTGACCCATCTCATTTTATTGCATTTTTATGACAAGTGAAGAAAATGAAAGATGTTTCAGAAACCTATGATATTTTCATTTCTTTTACTCACCAGCCACATATTTTTTTTCTTTTTGTCCCTTGTTATAATCATATACATACACAGCACTGGGTAGATTTTGTAATGTCTCCAAACCAGTTGCCGTAGTTTGTGAAAATACAGCTTCCATGGAATATACAGTATGTAAATCCCTTCCAGACAAAAGCCCTCTTCAGGCAAGCTTAAATCTTCTTTGCTCATGTGCCTCAGGAAATAATTGCATTGTCTCCTTTTCTAAACAATTTTGGAAATAGAAAATGCTTGGCTTCAGCACAGTAACAGATGATACTTCTGCAACCAAAGAATTGGATTGATTATAGTGAGATTTAAGATTGATAATAGATAGATCTATGTTATGACATCCATTGTTTTAGTGCTTGGTGATAGAGGAATGCTTCTTAAATGGATCATTGTATAAAATATTGACCTCAAGGACTTCATTATTCAAGTTGGTGAGACAGCCACTACTTAACAGTAATAAACTGTTTCTCTGTTACATTGAGAATACTTCAGAAAATATAAGAGTTGTCAAATCTCCTGAAAATCCTGTCTTTATAGTACACATGACACTAAAGCTATAGCAGTATTTCCTGCTAATAAAAGCTGGATGTGAAGGATATCACATGAGCTGACAAGAAACTAAGAAAAATGATACTTGGGTGTAAGGAAAGAAAGACACAGGCCAACGACCTTGGGAAGTTTTACTAGATATAGTTGTTTCTGCTGTGGTGGAGAAATAATTTGGTAATGTCACAATGACATGAAACTAAATATATAAAGAACAGTATTAAATCATATAAATGCATGATTTTGAGGACTAAAGTATACTGAATAGTCAAGAGTCATGGTCACATTTCTTTAAAAAATGGGAATGATCTTAAAAGGCAACTACTGTAGATTGTCATTTTTGGCTTAATCAGCTCATACCTGTAAGTACATTTTCTTATAATCATTCTGTTCTTCCATTCATGTAAACTACAATTAAACAGAAAACTTCAAATTTAACTATTCTTTCCCATTTTGACTAAAATGAAAATTAGGGTTACAGCATTGGAATGAGGCAAAGTATGAAACTTATATCAAATACTTATATTGTGTCTTACTCCAAAACCAGAAATTACAGTTAAATGAATATTTATTAGATTGCTTACTTATGAAAGACTGTGTGCAAAGCCAAAAGACTTGCCCAAATTTCAGTAACTTGAATTGAAATGCCATTGTTCAACATGATCTGAGTGAAAGACTTCCAAAGGACTAAGGGTACATACATTCATTAGGAAAATCATACTCTTTATGAAATGATGGCCCCAAATAGAACTCTTACATAGCTCCATTAGATAAGGTAATGTCTCGTTCAAGAAAAACTTGATTCCTGATGGGACTATGGACATATCTACCTAATCACCTTGGAAGTATACTGAAATGATTTGTCATGGTATTTTCCTAAGGTGACTTCTTCATTTCATTTCCTAGTTCCTTCTTACCCTTCTCCCCCAATAATTACTAGCTAGGTTCAATTCTATTTCACTATTGAGCACACACAAGCTCTGCTATTTACTAGGATAGTTGCATAAATCTTGCACAGAAAAAATGGAACCGGATCCTACCTTATCTTATTAAGATCTTCATTTGCATTTAGCCAGATTATTGTTTGTGTTTTGACACATGTATGTTTTTTCTTTAGTTATCAAATAGAATACACCCGTGGTAATGGGAGGTAACAGCCTTGAGGATTTTTAAATAATGCATTTAGAGGTGTAAAATTCATTATGAAATCTTGTATTAAGGTAACATCTAAAATATTCACTTGTTATTCCGATATCTAGTTAGAAAATCTACATGGAAGACATTTGTTATGCTTATTTATATTTTTGTATATCCAGTTTATATGTAGAGGGAATGCAACAATAAGTGGAAATAAGTGACTGTGTATATATATGATCAATAGCTTGCTCATTAGTTTCTGAATAGGGTAAAGTGAGCTTTAGATCTTTATGTCTGAATTTAATTGCCTGAAATTATAATTTAAGACTATCTGCATATATAGTATCACTTTCTCATAGGACTAGACATTCAACTGATCTAGATTAAGCATGTTGAAGCAACTAGAGAAACATAATTGTGATAAATACCTTGTTT
>JANHFT010001982.1:412234-417234 GCA_032467955.1 Pseudoxenodon macrops | reverse complement strand
AGTTCTGATAACATTTCTGTTCATTCATGTTGCCTGCAAAGGTATATTACTCAGGGATATATCTCCCTCCCTCCCTCTCCCCCCCTCTTTTTATCCACATGAGTACACTATTGTCCTTACAATTATAGAATCCTCTAGTAATAAAAGCAGTGACTTATCTATGGATTTGTAAACTAGATATGTGATATCAGTTTCTTGTTGGGGCAAAAGAAAAATGCACGTTCTGTAATTGGAATTCAAAAAGAATACTTTGGCAAGGCTTCAACAAAAAGCTACTATGATGACATATTACTCACAAGGGCAAATGCACAGAACTCCCAGGGGTCAGAAAGGTTGGGTAAGACACTGAAGACAAAGGAGGGGGTGGAGGATAAGCAGTTACATTTCAGTGCACCAGGAAGTAACAAATGAATGCCAGAGGCACAACACTAATGTGTAAAAATGATCTGAAAGGAATTGGGGCAACAAGGTGACAACATTTATAGATGACACAACATGATAGGGATCTGTCAAGAGTCAAGAACATCAGTAGTATTTAAGGGATCAAAGTGATTGGACATAGTGAAAAAGCAGACAAAATTAATTGTTTTCAAGAGCAACTAGCATTTACTCCTTATATTTATCAGAACTTTCTGTGTGACCTCAGGCTATTCATAAACAAGCTTTTGTCAGCACTGTAAGTCAAGCAAGTTACTTCTGTTTGCTCAGCCATTGTAGTCTATACAACTAGAAATAAACTTAAGAGTTACAAGAGATACAGCTATTAGCTGTCATAACGTTATTACAGAAATCAATAGTAGTAACCTAGATGCTTTGTTCCTTCTTTTGTGCCTCCTCTCAATAAGATGTCTTAATAGGTAGAATTGCCTGAGGATTTGTAAGTGTAAATTAGTTCAACCTAGTGGAAAGGAGATGGAAAAATACTGTTGAAAGGAAAGAAAAAAGTACAGGAGACAAACATGCAAACACAGACAAAGGATTTAAACTAATAAAGACCAACACCTCCTCTATAGATAACTACTGCAGATAATTCCAAAGCAGAGATTAGAAGCAGAATCCTGTTCTCAGAGAGATAGCTTCAAAGTTGCTAGAAACCCGGGATTGTGATAGGATAGGAAAATAGTGTGTAGTATTTCTATATGTTAAAAAAATGTCTTTATGTTCCTTTCCTTAAGGTTTTACCTTAAGTGATCTTATTCCCCACTTATTTTGTTTGTTTATAAATAAATGCTTATTTAGGGGTCTTTTTCATTTATCATGAACAACGAAAGGAGGATAACAACAGAAACCACAGCACATAACCACATAACAACAATTGATGAAATTGATCTTTCTGTCACCATTTTTGCATTTCTTGCTCTCTGGAATCTTTGTATTCTTTGCAGCTTACCTCTTGAGCTATGTTTTAATACTTCTTAAATGGGAGTGTTGATAATTGCCAAAAACAATGTCTCCAAGGGTTGAGTAAAGCAACCCTTATTATCTCCTACAATGTAAAGAAACTATGCTCTTGTCCTGTTAATTTGCTGTAAAATGACATTGCCCTTTTGTGCCACAATAGCACCCTGTTGAGTCTTATTTAATTTACCTATTAGAAACCCTACATGGTTCTGAGTAGTGCTGCTCTCTGACCAGTTATTTTTATTCTTGTATACTTGGATAGAGTTCTCATTATGAAAAACCTTGTATCTGCCCTTTCTGAGATTAGCTTTGATGCTCTGTGCTTAACACTCTTTTGAATTTCCTGAAAACAATATCACATTTCACTATCTGAATGAGAATATTGTAGCACAGGATAGGAAGAAGCTACTGAAAGATTCAACATCCAAGACAAATACAATTTAAAGCATAGGATGTAACCAAAAGGCTCAGCAGAATAATCCCCTACTTGGAAGGCACTGATATGATTTCATATTACCTTGATTGTTTGACTCTTGAGCATTTCTAAATAAGTAACTCGTGGAACAAGTGAGAAGTATTTTGTACTAATTATGAAAAAGTAAAATTGAAAAGTAAATGTATGCAGGGTGTCAGGAATCTGGATCTCACTATTATGGAATTTGGTTAGAGTCCTTAAGATCCGGAGTATTGTCTAATCAAGATTTTTTATCTCAAGTAAAATTGTAGTCGTATTTAAAGCAATATGATTGCATGCTTCCCATGGCCATTTTCCATCAATACTAAAAGGAGGAAAGATAGGAATTATGCCTATCTTCTTTCACATTGCTATTTATAGAACACTGTACCTTAAAAAGGATGTTTCAGAAATGATATGGAAACAGAGATTATCTGGCTGTCATATACTTTGTCAGTCACTATTCTTTGTTTTGGGCTATCTCAAATACGATGATATGATATGATAATTCTTTGATATCATTTTTCTTTCTTTCCAGAAATCTGCTGGTATTTTTTTCTACCTGAAAAAAGAAAGACCCCACCACCTTGCTCAGAACTGGGATTGCTGCCTTTTCTTCCTCAAACATTAAATTTATACCTTTCTCCAAAAGCTGAGCTTATCCAAGCTGTTCATTTGTCGTAGTAACATGGGGCAAGATTTCCGTTATTTGTTATTCTTTTTTCATAATTAGCTTGGGTCTGTATTTCATAGGAATACGCAGCAGTTTTTAAATTCTGACAATCACAGACAGACAAACAGACTTGCTGTTTTGTCTTCTTTCTGGCCCACTCTACAGTTATTTGCTTACTTAAGTATTCTATTTTTATGAGTAAGAATTCAAACAGAAATCTCATTTATTTGAGTGTGTGCCCGTATGTGTAGTGCCTGTGATTGAGAACCTAGTTTTGAAGGGATGTAGGATTTCACATTGAATAAACTCATAATACCATTTGACCAGTTCTTTAAAATGTTGTTTATGGAGCTACATGAACTGCATATGTAGTTCAGAAGAAACTATAATTGTCACAAACTGCAGACAGCATCATTGAGAAGATCAAGGTGGAAATATACACCAAGAGAAATGTTCTGTGTCCTATAAGTATAAAAGATTTATTTTTAAAAATAAAACTGTCCTCATTATCTATGGAAAACAAATGGGGCATGGAGCAATTCTCAAAGTGGCTTATAAATTGTGACATTGCATAACGTTTACTGAAAGAAACCAGTCAAAGTCAGAGGTAAGTGGGAAAATTGTGTTTCTAATTAATCCAGAGAGCTTGTCACCAAAAAATCCATTCCCCAAATGAGAAAACAATCAGGTTAACTAGCTACAAATTGCATGTTAGCAATTGCTTTAAAAGCCACCAGAGATAGAAGAGGACTTGCTATTTTCTGTGCTGATGAATGAATTGTAGCAACTCGAGTAATGGCGGTATGTATTCTTAAAGATTCCTTGGGTGCATTGAATTTGCATTTCTGCTTTAATAACACACGTCTGGGTCATCTGGCCTAGAAAGCAATGTTTGTATTTTTCTTTAACAATTCCATAACAAGGTGGAGTGGAAAACTCCAGAGGATAGCTATAATAGCTTTATTGCTTTTTTCATTATTAAGACCTCTTAGTATAATTGTTTTTAAAATTATAATACAAGCTTTTCTGGACTTTTGGTATGAGCATTGATTTATGCTGTCCATGAATTCATTTCTGCTCTGTTTCACACTGTGTTAATTTTCATTAAGTTCATTATGCTTGAGATCTCTTAAGGGATTTATTTAAAATTCATCTCTTGATTCAATATATCTTGTATACTTTTCTATAGAAATGTACTCCTTTTTTTTTGCACCTAAGATAACAAGATTGGAGTAATAGTAGTAACACTGTTCCTAAGTGCGTCACATTAAATGCATTAGCAATATTAGTCTGTTACTGTAATTATTTTTTGATGCATATAAAACATCCAGGAATTGCTGAGGTGAGGATAGATTTAACATCGACAGGCTAGTGAAATAAATCTTGGTAAGATAGTGCTCATATGATATGCTTCTTTAAATAATACGCAGGATTAGATGAATTTGCAAATAAGAAGTCAATACAATTTTAAAGGATTTAGTGAGTCATTTCATCAGAGACTGAAGCATGCAGATATTTAATTTAAAAAGCAGCAGTTTGCAGTTGACATAAAGCTCTCCCTAAACCCATTATATATCATTGTAGCTGTAATAGTCATCATTACAGAGAGCAAATAGCCCAGTACATATCTATCATATTGGATAAAAAGTACATTGTTATTGTTGGCTGTTGCTGTAATATTGACTATCAAGCGGGAAAATATACATTAGATTTGTTATCAACCTGATAACAATGCTCTATGCTGTCTTTTTATTCTGATATAAAAAAATATTGGTAAAGCAGAGTTCTGCAAGAAGCCCTCCTGCAATTACAAATCAACAGATCCAATGTGTTTTCCAAAGCCCATCGGTGGATCATATTCACCTTTTAATGACTAGAAGTCTCTTAGTTACTAGAAGGAGAAATGGTGTATCACATCATGCCATATATAGTGGCATATACAGTACATTTGACATGCCATATACAGTGTATGCAAAAGATGGGAGGACAAGCTAGGAAACCATTCTGAAAAGCCACTACCAGACCAAGTAAATGTTACAACTAAATAGCCAGTTTTAATTTCACATAGCATCTTGTGTGTTTTTGTCAAAGAGTAACAGAAGACTGACTGAATCTAGTTGCCTTGCTTTTCTCTCTCTGAGGGAATAATAACTGGGATGGTTACAGTCTTTTTTTTTTTAATTGCATTGTATGCAACATTAGGTTATAAGTTGGATGTATAATATGTTGCCCTTTTATTAAAATCAGTGACATCAATAGATTTGTTGTTAGTTGCAAAATCATGTCTGACCCATCACAATGTTCCCAGGCCTTCCTCTTCTCTACCATCTTCTGGAGTCCATTTAAGCTCACACCTACTGCTTCAGTGACTCGATCCAGCCACCTCATTCTCTGCTGTCTCCTTCTTCTTTTGCCCTCAATCTTTCCCAGCATTAGGCTCTTCTCCAGTGAGTCCTTCCTTCTCATTAGGTG
>JANHFT010001982.1:344645-359178 GCA_032467955.1 Pseudoxenodon macrops | reverse complement strand
ACCGGTTCTATGATGTCACCAGCTGCTTGCAACCTACTCTATAGAACCGGCCCGAACCGGTAGGATTTCACCCCTGGGGGGGTCATACATTTTTTGTCATCATTTTGAACTGTCGCTAATTGAACTATCATTGAGGAATATCTGTAGTTCATCATACTGGTCAACAAGAGGGTTTAACTTCTGACTTCCAGATAGTGCTGTATCTAATTGCTCCAGTAAGCACAGGCAAAGGAGGGAAATGGTCGGAGTTGTAATTCAGCCGAATGCAGAAGGCTGTACTTTGCCCATTCCTTAACTACAGCAATAAATTAAAAGATTCTACATTATTACAAATGGTGCAGACCTGAAGTAAAAGACCTTTTACTGATATCCCCTCTTTTTTGTGTCTTCATATCTCCTTAAATCTCTCATCTGCTGCATACAATTCTCAGCTATTGTCCCAGTTTTCAACTTCCTACATTGCATCCCTGCCTCTGTCTCTGCCTCTGTCAGACTTCCTGCATAAAATTGTTCTTTAAACCAAAATTACTCTGAACTTCTGCCACCAAAGCAGCATTTTTTTCTATTTTATTGCTGATGACGTCACACTGAGCAGTTGCACGACAAACACAAACCAGAACACCCATTCATCTTCTCTCTTTTTCATTACCATAGCAAGAACAGAGTTAGCTTGATAGGAATCATCTTAGTAGCCAAAGATAATTTAGAGCAGAAGAAAGGTCCAATTCCAACTGGACTTTCTGGTATATTCAAGTCCTGATTTTAAGAATCACTAGGCTAGAAAGATGAATAGAATGTAAATATAAATAATAAAAATAATATAGTGGAGTGGAGTGGAGTGGAGTGGAGTGGAATAGAATAGAATGGAATGGAATGGAATGGAATGGAATGGAATGGAATAGAATAGAATAGAATAGAATAGAATAGAATAGAATAGAATAGAATAGAATAGAATAGTTGGTAGGGACTTTGGAGATTTTCTAATGCTTAGGCAGAAAACCACTGCGGACAAATGGTTATCCAACAGCTTCTTAAAAACTTCCAGTGTTGGAGCATTCACAACTTCTGGAGAAAACTTGTTCCACTGATTAATTGTTCCAACTATCAGGAAATTTCTCCTTAGTTCTAAGTTGCTTCTCTCCTTGATTAGTTTCTATCCATTGCTTCTTGACCTACCCTCAGGTGCTTTGAAGAATAGGTTGACCATCTAAAAATCAACCTCAGACAATTGCAAGCACACAAACTTACTGTAGTACACAATCCAATTAAAAAACCCAAAAACATCTTAAGTAAACCAAAAGACCCAGTAACCCAAGAAGGAACATCAGGAGTCTTCTGCAACATACATACCCTATGTAAAACAGGTAGGAAGAAGGCTAGTGGAGCATATTCCCTTTACAGCAACTAACAATGAAGATATGATGACAGTCCTTTAATCTTACAACATTTGGACAGGTTCAACCATAGTTTCAACTGGGAAACTGAGAATCCTTTTTGTTTAATGTTCAATCATGTTCAATTCTCGGACATTGCCTGGACAAGTCCCTGCAATCCAGATTTAACATTCTAGACCAAGCTAAATCCAAAACTGTTAGTAATTCTTATAAGCTTGGCATTCAGACAAATCAATAGACATATAGAGGTAGACCACATTTACACACCATTCAGAAGAGTCAATAAAAAAGCTAAGAAGCAAAAAGACCAAAACACTTCCTTTAGAGTAGTCTACACAGAAAGAAACAGAGATTAACACCAGACAAACAATCTTATTAAAGTTTACAAATACAGATTAAAAAAATAAAAAATAAAGACAAGTAGAAAAATATTAAAAATAGGGGAAAACAGAAAGAAAAATATATATTAAATAAATATTTCCTTCCCATGTCGCTCATTCCTCATTTGATGTCACAGCATTCTTTACATGCATAAACACAGAATTACCAAAGAATCCATGATAGGACTACATTGCAGCACACCTGACCTAACCAAATGCACCAAGATTTAAATATCCAGAATCATGACCCTTATCAATCTTTGCCTTGCCAATTCTTTCAATTTCATGGAGAAATATACCAACAAATCAAAGGACTGCTCATGAAATCACCACTTTTAGGACTCATAGCAGAAACTGTAATACAACGCCTAGAAACTATAGCACTCTTACAAACACAGTCCAAAATATGGATCTGATATATAGATGATACTTTTGTCATAGTAAAAATAGATGACTAGAAAAAACACATGAAACTATCAGCAAGATTTTCAAATAATTAAGATTCAGAAGGAAAGAAGAAAAGACGTTAACCTTTCTGAATATCCTCACTGGCATCGATAGTAAATTACAAACACAATATTATCATAAAACTACCCACAACCAAAATAACAATCCAACCTCCCACAAGGGGAAGCTGTGTAAGAACACTATTTAGACGAGTCTGCAGCAACTCTGAACATCAGGAAAATGAAGCAGATCATCTATATCTTTCAACAAAATGGATATCCAAGTACTTCATTAAAAAGTGCCTGACCACTCAAACCACTATAGCACAACCAACACAAGTTGTAAAAAGGATAACATTACCATATATCAAAAACATCTCAGAAACTATCAACAGACTATTACAATCACCTGGTAAACAAACCAGCTAAGTTCGTCCAAAACATACTAAGTAAACCAAAAGATCCAGCAGTCCCTAAAAGAAAAAAACAGAAGCTGCTGCCCACAACATACTGTACAGCGTAAGAACTTTTAACCTCTGAGTTGTGAGGCATGTACCTAGAAATCACCATTGCCAAGTAGTGACCATATAGGAGCTTCACTTTATAGTGCTGTTTCAGAAGAGTACTTTTCTCAAATTTGCCAGTGTGGAGTGTCTTTTTAAAAGTCTGAATATCCTAGTAATATCTAATTCTTAATGTTGAACAAGACTAAGTCTTTAACCTTAGCAAAGATTAAGGAACTATAGCACTTCACATTATTGAACAGCATATAATATGAGTCCTTGCAAAATATGTGGAAGAATTAAAATGGAATTAAAACACACGGAAATCATGTGTGCATGCAAAATAAGTAGGCATAATTTGTATTGTCATAGTAAGGTTAAAATGGTTTAATCCTTTGACGAATACTATTCTATAGTATTCTATAGTATTTCTATACTGTGCAAATTAATCTATCCAGATGCATTATAGCATATTTGGGCATAGACTATGAATTCTGATCAATTTTCCATAATCTTTATGGAAAGTTTTTAGGAGCCATATTTAGGATGATCATATCTGAACTATAAACAACTGGATGATCAATAGATGAAAGCAAAGAGATGCAGAACCATAGATCCGGTGTGAAGCGGAGGGGGTCATTCTGTGATGACAATATTCTATCAATGAAAATATAACAATGAATATATCATATTCATTTTAGAATTGCACGTTTTCCAGTTTTAATGCCAATTTGTTGTATAGTTTCCTATTTTTAACTTTTGGCTGTTCTAGAAACTTTGGTGTTTCTGAATAGCATTTGCTAGCATAAATGAATTAGAATGCAATTAGAACTATATGATCCAGGAATCAGTTGACCCCATATAGTTAATCTAAGTCCATTTTCCTAATTTTCTTTTGAGCTTTTATCTCTGCAGTGAATTTTTCTCTTGCTTGGATGTTTGTACGTGGGTTGTACATTCTTTTGTTTCCTTCAATAGCATGCTTTCTTCCATCCATTGATTATCTATGCAATAAAATTGTTTTTTCTTAACTTATTCTTGGTAAACGAGACTCAAGACAGGGTAATTTGATGATCCTCAGAAACAGGGGGTACACCATTAATTGATGCTCTTCCTTGTTTCTTGTTTCATCTTTTGTCAATATAATATTCTGTCCATTGATGTCAGATGCTCTCTCAGCCAGAGCATATTGAGGAGTCCAAAAGAGCGTAGCAATCTTGGAGTTGTATTTTAGATAATTACTTTTGTTACTTTGAATGAAATATATTGAACTGTCTGATCATTTTAGTTTGTAATCATATAGTGGATTGAGGCTCTTGTGTGTGGGATTTGGGAAATTTGCTTAATTTTGTCATATTTTGCATGCTCCAAAAACTACTTGTAAGAAGTATCCTAAATCAGTATGAACACACTACATCTCTGCTACAAATCTAAACAGATGCATTTTTTCAGGCATCACCATAGCACACAAACCAACTAAAGCCCTCCAAAACATCCTAAGTAAACTAAAAGATGCAGTAACCCAAGAAGAAAAAACACCAGCTATTTATGACATACATTGTAAGGATTTTTAATAGCCGCTATGTCGCATAGATAGGCAGAAGATTAGCAGAGCACATCCATTGACAGCATCTAGTATTCAGAAGACATGAAATTTTAATTTCATAACACATTGACAGATTTAACCATAGTTTCAACTGGAAAACTGTGAAATCAAATCAAGTCCAAAAATGCTTGAGAGTTTCTGGAAGCCTGGCATTCAGTTAAATTGGCCATCAACAGGCACATAGGGATAAACAACATTTATATTCCATTCAAAAGATATAATCAAAATGCCAAAAAGGAAACAAAAAGACACAACAACACCTTGTCAGCAATCAACCAGATATAAGCAAGGATTAATACCAGGATTAATACCAGACCAACAATGAAGCTGTAAACAATCCCCCAATCAAGAAAATATAAACTCAAATTAACAATCAAACAGTAAACAGCAACATAATCAAGGAACGACAAAGAAAAAAACAATACTGTGACAGAGTAAATATATTGTATATAAACAGAGAGAAAATCCCACTTCCTTCTAGCATTGAAAATGTTACCTAGTTTGGTAATGAAACATCTGTAAGAAAACAGGTCAGAGAGCACATGGACTCCACAAAAAACATGTTGTATGGGTAAATTGCCACCATGGAGAAGTTATCAGGCAATGGGAGGCTTCTAAATCTGTTGAAAATAGAGATGCATTCTCCACTGCTCTAGAGTTAGATTCCCCATGTCTATTGAACTTGGGGAGGATGCAAAGTGGAAAAAAGCATAATTTCCTTAGCCCTGATCCTGGATAGTTCTACTGCTGTAGATGGCACAAGATCTCATCTCATCGTCATTCCTGAATCTTTCACAAGGATCCCAGACTTACAATCCTTTCAACTTCCAACATTTTCTCAATTGGACAAGGCCCCTTTAATTACAATCTGTTTTACTCAATAAGAATCCAACTCAGTAACACTGAGTTGTTTAGAAGGCTGCAGTCATTGGCTCCCAGCAGGAACATTATGGCATGAGGAAAGCCATATACTAACACAAGGAATACCGATAAGATATTTGCTTTGCATTGTTTCTTCTTTTCTATCATGGACTGGAAAAGTGCAACAAACTCTAACTTCATCTATTGACAGAAGGAATCAAAGTCTAGTACTTGCTGTTAAATCCAGAATCACCGCAAAGACATATCAACCTGGCCCAAATTGCAAATAAATAAAGAAGTGGCTTCTCTCCTCTATTTTTTCCTATACTCTCATACTTTTTCGTTTTTTCACTTTACTTTGTAAACCTGATAAAATTATTGGTTTTAAACTGTTTTTAAACTTTCTGTTTTAAATTAATTGATATTTGGGAAGCAAATCATTCTCAGAAGTAGCCAGAAAGTTCAATATAGAACAAATGGACCCAAACTCATACTTAAATTACACCAGTGATAAGCAATGGGGCTGTCTTACTGATTTTAGTTGGTTGTTACAATTGAGTATTTGGAAAAAGAGGTTAAACTTTTTCATTGTGATAGTTTTTAATGTAAAGGTAAAGGCTTTGCCTGTCCAATTCTGTCTGACTCTCGGGGTTGGTGCTGTTAGCTGTCCGTTTCCTAGCTGAGGGTGCCAATGTTGTCCAAAGACACTTCTGTAGTCATGTGGTCATGTGGCTATGTGGCCATGAGTAGAAACATGGAATGCTGTTATCTTCTGCCAAAGTAGTACCTATTTATTTATTCACATTTGCATGCTTTCAAACTGCTAGGAGCTGAGGCAAGTAACAGGAACTCACCCTGTCACATGGCGTTTGGGTCTCAAACCTGGCTGTTAGATTTGCATCTGACAAGATCGTCATCTTTAACCACTGAGCCATCGCATCCCCATTTTTAATGTATTTATTGTTTTTTTAATTAATTGTTATATACTGCACAGATATATTTTTAGATGAGATGGACAGCTACACAAATATGATAAATAAATTCCACAGTGCTGCTATATCAGTGACATTTATTTGTTCATATTTTAACTCTAAGTTTCTTATTGCAATTACTGGTTTGCATATGCTAGATGAAATGTGGGATATAATTTGATAAATTATAATATGGCCTAAAATATATATTATTTTATTGTCCTTTCTTTATTGAATACATTCATCTACATTTAATTTTTACTGTGATTTTCCTAAGGGAGTTCATTGTAATATTTTATTTTCAAAACAATATCATGATACCTTATAATCAGAGTAAAAGATGCTTGACCTGGTATATACTGTGGCTGAGTTGTGACATGAATCTGGATTTTCTAATCCTACTCCTGCTCCTTAACTACTTTATAGTCCAATTTAACCTGGGGGACTCGTCATATGGCTTCACCAAAAAGGATTGAGGAGACATCAACTTGAATTTTAGGATTTCTCCTTTAAGAAAGCATAACAAATTCAAATTCACTGCATATCTCTCCTTAGACAACACTGTTAAAGCCATGCCAAATATCTTACCTGTTTCAATATATGCATAAATAACCATCACAATGTGTCCAAGACCATCTAAATTGATTTCACACTTCAGCATTATCTTCAGAAGGCAAAAGCAAATGCACTAATTATTAGAAAATGCAAACTGACAGAAGTGGTCAACACATTGATGAGCAAATGTTCTATAAAGTGACAAGTAGATTAGAGACAAAACATTATGATTCAGTGGAATAAACAACCAGGCTAGCTTCAAATTTTGATAGAAGGACACATGATAATTAAAATATTCAGGTAGCTGGGAATCTACATTGTTTGTTTGCAAAGGACCATATGCTTCTTGGGGCAGATGCAGAAAGCTTTAGCATTTCATATGATACATCAATGGTTTGAGAAGGGAAATCACATTTTAATTCAGTCTTTCCTTTATAAAATTCATCAATCTAAAGCACAATTTTCTAAATTCCATGATGAATTTACCAGACTAAAATTGTATATGTTTTTGTGGAAAATGCATATTTTTCCCCAAGTTAATGTATGCTTGAAAATGATACTTTAAATATATATATATATATAGTAAGAGAAATTGCTGATATGTATAAAATTAATTAGGACATAAATTCATGTTCTGTAAATATGAATTAAGTTAGCTATATTTGCATAGAAAAAGTATGAAATAAATTGGAAAGTTGAAATAAATCTGAAATAGACTTTCAATCAGGTTTAGTTCATCTGCTAGGATTAGAGTTCAGTTGACAATCTTATGCTGTTGTAAATATACCTCACAATGGTCCATCCAGGAATAATTGTTGGAATTCTATAATTAGGAATTTCATTATTGAAATGACAAGGTAACATTCTGTCACTAGTTCTGTCATAGCAGAATGATACATCAAACCAATGCAGTTAAACTGATTCCACACAGTATTACATTGTGCACAAATAAAATATTTTACATGTATACCATTTAAGAGCAATGCAAATAGCATAAAAGGTCATATTTAAGAAAAATAGAGTACATTATGAGTCTTAGTTAATTCACTTCCCTGTTTATTAATATTTTCACTAGTTTTGAGGCACTGCAGTTATCACTTTCCCCATATCTTTGTAAATACATTGACAAAGTCCTGTTCATATACTATGGAAAGTTTTTTTCTTCTGACCATGACAGTGAGCTTTCCTTCCTCCTTGAATCTGGAGAAAAGTGTATCAACCTAAATAGCACTGGCCATACCCCACTTCACACAATTTAAGTCAGGGAAGCTTCAGGATAGTGACTCACTGTCATCCTTCTTTCTCCCACCCAGCATCAGTAACTGGTGGGAAAATCAACCAATTGTTCTCTTCAATATGAAAGGAGCAGTCTTAATATTTGTTATTTGCTATGCACTTATTTTAACAGAGACAATAGATCTTGTTCAAAAGGACAATTCATGGGCTATTTTGGTCTTAAATCAGTCAGCCAGCCCTGCATGTTAGCTTTCTAGGAAAGACCAGATGGATATAGGCTGTCTGCTAATTACTCACAACTTCTGTGCTGGTAAACAAACTGTTAATAGGCAAAGTCCTAATTTAAGCATGAAACACAGATAACACACTTAGACAGGAGCCTTAGAAGCATCAATGTGACTCAAGCCAAGAGTTTAAAAAGTGGGTAGGTAATTGTAACGTCCCAAATAAGTTTTTCATAGCTCTTTCTGATGCAGAAATAGCAGAGAGTATTCTTACAAAAAAAAACCTCCCTTTAGCACATAAAACACCTCAATTTCAGATATGAAGATTACCAAACTCAAAACAAGAAAGGGTGGTCACAGAATCTAACATCTTTGTCTTCTCTAGTTGCAGTCTAAAGTGAGTAAGACCATGCATATATTTATATGGGATTATTCTGACATTTAAGTCTTAGCATTTATAAATTGATATGTGTCTTAAAAATTATTAATTGCTACATTATTCATTGTTTCTTTATTTTAGTTTCCTGGAGTATAATACTTAATGATTCTTCTTATTGAGATGTCATTCAAAATAATGTCTATTTTAAATTCTTCTGCTTTTTAATGAATTGTGACTTTGTATGGATAAGCATTAGCTTTCTAATGCATTGCAGCGAATAGAAACCAAAGTTCATGAAGTTGCACAGTAATTTCTAACTTCAAGTACAATATATTGTGTGGCCTATTCTCAGAATGGCTTGAGAAGGTTTGGACGTCAACCTGAAAACAAGACTATCAGTGATAATCTAATGAAACATTTCAGATGTTCCCACCTAAAAATCATCTGGTAGCATCTATGAAATTATTTCATAGGATTTCCTGGGAGTCTTGTTACAGTCCTGTTACAATTTAGTTCTGTTACAGAAGTATGCAAAATAACCTGGACTGAGTGACTTTTCTTTCTCTTGAAGGCAATTTACCCCACACATTGCCTTTAATAAAATAATCTGTTCTCTTTCCCATCTCTCATTCCACCATGTGTGCATGTATTTCCACACTTTTCCTATTTTACAATGTCTACAGTATAACACACAAACCAAATAGTATGATTCCTGACTGACATATCAATATTTCCCTGAGCATTCAGTAACTTACTATAAATAAAAAAGACCCAGTCTTTCTCATAGCCAAAGCAAAATGGTCACGCATACATCAAATGGTAAAGTGGGAGAATATGGGGCATTTGG
Organism: Pseudoxenodon macrops; assembly: GCA_032467955.1. Taxonomy (NCBI): domain Eukaryota; kingdom Metazoa; phylum Chordata; class Lepidosauria; order Squamata; family Pseudoxenodontidae; genus Pseudoxenodon; species Pseudoxenodon macrops. The sequence continues at coordinate 349,776 of JANHFT010001982.1, read as the reverse complement.
AGCTGATCAGAATATTGTTCCTAACTATGTAGTTCCCAAAATTGTCTTCAAGGTGCTGGGTTATCCACATGGGAAGGTTTATCTCCATAAAAGAAGAAAAATCAGCTGTAGGTTGAAGGGGAAGATTCATATATGACATCATAAGTGTATTTTCCTTAGAAATAATTAGTAAAGTATTGATATGTTCTTAAAGATTATCCTGATCTTTACAATTAGAAGCTGATGAGTTTAACCAAACTAAGCCTCATCCTGCACTACAGGAATTAGTTGAAAAGAGTACAGTGGAGGCAGAGGTGGGTCTTAAATCTTCTTACTGCCGGTAAGGGGCATGCTGCAGCCGTGCATGCATGCACAGTGCTTTAAAAAAGCTTCTGTGCATGTGCAGAAGCAAAATCCAAGATGGCGGCACCAAAAGAACCAGCTCGGGGGGTGTGCCAGGCCCGGGTTACTAATGGTTCTAACGAACCATGCCAGTAAGTTACTAACGGTTCAGTAGAATTGGACCAACCTGTTAGGAACCCACCTCTGACCGGAGGAAATACAGCTGCAGGTGGTCAGCTATTCCAGAGGATAAGCTATGCAAGGCCGTGAGCCCTGCAACACATCACAAATTGAGAGGAGCAAAGGAACTCAAGCTGTCCACTTGAAAGAAAAAAGTGTGATCCAGCAAATTAAGCTAATAGTAAGGATTATATCAAGAAAAAGTAGACTAGCTTGTTCTTTAGAACCTTAAAAACCTAACTATTCTTAAATTATTTTTGCACTGGTGTTTGTTTGTTTTTTAATTACCTGAAAAAAAATTCATTTTCTAAGCACAAATTTTGCAATCTACAGCATGTTAATATTGCTAAAGTTCTGGGTTTACAACTGCAATAAATACTTTGTACCACAAGCTGAATGTATGTGTGTAGTTAGCAGTCCAAAGCATTGCTAGTAGGCAAGTAGGAAAGCATATTTAGAAAAAAAGAGAGGTGATAATCTCCATTGAAAGCTTTTTTGTATGGATATTTTCCACTAAAGTTTCTGTTTTTTCAGAATACTTGGTTTTATAGAGTGTTGCTATAGACAGATACCATTTGCTCTTCACTAGTAAAAAGGAAGAACTGAATATTTATTCCAGCTTTCCTTAAATTGGAACATACCAATGCTCTTTCTTAAATATTAGGGTTAGGGAGTGCAATCTTCTTGCATATGATACCTGATAAACCTGTCTGCTATATTTCTATTTTAAATTCTTCTGCTATATGTCTACTATATTTTATAGAACTGAGATTTCCCAAGCTCTATTTTATGCATCAATCATAGGCCCACAGCGCTGAAATTTAATGGAAGATATACATAATTATAATTAGTTCCACCTTGGGTTTTCCAAATCTGGACATACTCGATTCTTTCTCACCAATTACAACACAGTCTTATCTATCTAATTTTCAAACCCAGATAATCTCTTGACATTATTTCCATTTTCCTTCAGGACTTAGTATGGTATTTATATAAGAGGAAAACATACAGAACAAGTTTCTCTGAAATTGATGATTTCGGAAGAGGATTTATTTTAATCATTGTAAAGTTCTTCCATAGCAGAACAATTCAAAGCTTGTCTTGAATCTTTATACTACTGTTTAATGTCAAATCTTGCTGCAACCCAAAGTATAGAAAAGAGCTGATAGAAATATTGACATTTCACTATACTTTTAGAATTATTATTTTTTTTGGGAGAAAAGAGGGAGAACTCTTCCAATCAAGTAGCTATTGAATGAAATAATGGGTTTGATATTCCTTCCAATTCAGGTCTCTCATCCTATAAGGAGGTAAACAAAAGTTTGAAGTTACATGCTTAATGGCCCTATTATATTACTCAGAATCAGTTTTTGATTTGGATGGCTCAGGTACCAGTTAACATTATTTTAATGTTGTGATATGAAGAAAATGAATTTGAGCCAAGAGCTCCATTCCAGATAATGGAGACAGGAAATCCCAGATAGATAGGGTGGATTAGATAGAGTGATACTAATTCCAGATGTACCATTTTTTCAGTAAGAACTAATAATGAATTAATAGTAACTCACTAGCTTATTTCTAAACAAATGTACAGTAAATATATAACTTTGGAAACTGGCACATTTTAAGGAGACCTTAAAATCATAAAAGTTTAAACTTTTACATTTGATAAAGATTTGGAAGCATGGAGAAAAATTCATATTTCTCGTGAAAAAGAAGAATTAAAACTTCAATGTTGTGATAAAATCATTAAGTAAAGGTAAAGGTTCCCCTTGCACGTACGTGCTAGTCATTCCCAACTCTAGGGGGGCAGTGCTCATCTCCATTTCAAAGCCGAAGAGCTAGCACTGTCTGAAGACATGGTCATGTGACTGGCATGACTAAATGCTGAAGATGCACAGAATGCTGTTAACTTCCCTATTTTTCTACTTGCATTTTTGGAACTTCTAGGTTGGCAGAAGCTGGGACAAGTAACGGGAGCTCACTCTGTTATGCGGCACTAGGGATTTGAACCGCTAAACTGCCGAGCTTTCTGATCGACAAGCTCAGCATCTTAGCCACTGAGCCACCACATCCCTGATAAAATCATTACATATCCACAAACTAAACTGCTCAAAGTATGTGGCAATTCACAAAAATAAATTAACAATAATTAACCTCCCTTTGGGTGTGCATCACTGTTTTTTTTTTTGTTAAATTACATAGAAGCATGAAATCTCACTACCAATTGATTTAAAATTGAGATAATGGATGCTTACAGATTAAAAGCAAGAGACAATCCCTTATGGCAATTTATTCCTATAAGTGTTAACTTTCTGATATTCAGTATTAGACACCATCTTTTACCATTTTCAAGAGAAGCTACTGAATTGAAATATCATGGAAATGTAATAATATATCCATAAATCTTTAGGCTCTGTCTTGGATATGAGATCAAAACATTTATAAGCTAGACTGCCACTATAGAATTTCTATAGGCTCTGCCCTTACTTTATGAGTAACAGTTGCCATTTAAAAAAAAAAATCATTCATCCCTTTTAAAACTCTTTAATAGTGGTGGCTGATAGGCTTTTTAAAATCTGAATAGTGAGGACAGCAAGATTACTGTACATAATTAGCACTTGTAAACTTCACAGCTAGCTTCTGAAGCCGAAGTCAACAGGAAGTTGCAATTCTTGGTCATGTGTAGGGGTGGGTTCTAACTTACCTCACCGTTGGTTTGCTGCCTTCCGCGCCTCGTGGGCACGCGCGCACCTTGTGGGTGTGCACATGCACAGTAGAAAAAAAAAATTTTAAGCTGAAAACAAGATGGTGACATGTGCGCAGTGCCGGAAACTCAGCTTCTGCACATGCGCAGAAGAAAAAAACCCAGATAAAATTTTAAAAAAATTCCCCCCCAAAAAAAATCGAAAAAAAAGAGATGACGGCATTCACAAAGCAGAACCAGCTCCGTGATGTCACCAGCGGCCTACTACCAACCCAGTAGAACCGGTCCGAACCTGTAGGAACCCACCTCTGGTCATGTGGTATTTAATGATCAGCAGGTTCAATTCATGGTCATGTCACGTTTAAGGACCCATAGTGATTTTCTTAATAATCATAGCCAGAATCGACAAACTGTCATCGCGATGGCACGATCACATGATTTTTCACTTTATGTCCCCGTCAGTGATAGAATTGCTTGTCCAAATTGTTGTTGGTAAATGAAACTTATACTACAGCCCTGCTAAGAACACTGCTGAAATATTTCACGGATTCCATCTGTAATCTGTAACTCTTCAGTATGTAATTTGTGTTGGATAATTTAATTTAAATCAAGATGGGTAGAAACACAGAAATACTCCCTTTACTTTTTCTCAAAATAATAAACCACCTCAAGCGTATATGTCAGGTTAAAAAGGATTGACAGCATTCTTCTTATTAATCTCTACTCTTGGAGATTAATATTGAGAACTAGGTATCCCATGGGAAAACTACAAATCTGACAATTGCCTGCCTGTGTTGTTTTCACACCTGTCTTATCAGAGTACTCCCTGTTACGTCCTCCTGAAGAGACTAACGCGTGACATCAGCAGTTGCCATGTCTTGTGATTGGTTTAAACGTACCCACCTTTCTGGAGGGAATTCTGAAAGCCTGGATTGGCTGTTCGTCTGACAGCTATGCATATAAATAGCTGTCAGACACCAGGAGCTCTCCAGTCAGGACCTTTTGTGTTATCTTAATAAATAGTTAACGTTGTCCTGACTTTGCCTCAGTTATTCCCACAGTACCTACCGGGTACATATTACTGGCGACGAAGGTGGGATACTAGAACTGAGGCAAATTACGAGGAAATCTTATTCCTCCTGAAATGGCTACGCTGCCGTCTTTCGCGGTTTTTGATAGAGCCGCCGAGAGCTGGGAGGCATATATGGAGCGGTTTGAATGCTTCTTGCAGGCAAACGCGCTCACCCAGCTCTCTAACGAGCGTAAAAGAGGACATTTCCTCAGCTCGTGTGGGAGAGAGACCTATGGAATGATCCGCTCTCTGTGCGCTCCTCAGCTGCCATATGAGGTGCCGTGGGAGATGCTGCTTTTAAAGCTACAAAGGCACTATTCGCCGGCACCATCGCGTTTCGCGCGAAGGCATGCCTTTAGGCATCGCTACCAGGGAGAGAAAGAAACGATAAATGACTTTATGGCCTCCCTAAGAGCCGCATCTCTTTACTGCGGCTTCCAGGATCTGGACGATATGTTGCTTGACCAACTAATTTGTGGCGTGCGAGACAGGCAACTCCAGAAAGGATGGCTGGCTAAAACAGACTTAACCTTGGCCATAGCCATCGAGGAGGCTTGCGCTGCGGAGATGTCAGATGAGTCGGCGGCTCAGATACATCGCCGATATCCACCATCTCAGCAAGCCATGCCGCCAAAACAGCAGACGGCTGAGGTATTTCGGGGCTCAGAAGAACCCAGAGAGATAGAGGAGGCGAGATACCCCGAGGAGGAGGTAAATCGCCTCAGAACAAATGAGCCAAAGAGGCGCGGGCCTCCGAAAGCACCTCAGACCGATTGCCTCAGTTGTGGCGGGAACCACGACCGTTCAACCTGCCGGTTCAAAAATGCCACTTGCCGCCGCTGTGCCAAGAA
>JANHFT010001982.1:330952-344545 GCA_032467955.1 Pseudoxenodon macrops | reverse complement strand
ACCAGCGTGGCTACCGTCCTGTCCTACTGTTCCCAGTTATTCGTACTCATTTCTTTTGTTTATACTTATATAGTATAAGTATATACAGTGTAAGGTTTCCTGCCTAGGCAGGGGGTTGGACTAGACTGGCAGGTCCCTTACAACTCTGTTATTCTATTCTATTCTATTCTACTCTATTCTATCTTTATACTTATACTTGTTTTCTCATACATGCTTGACAAACTTAATTAATTAATTGATTGATTGATTAACATCAGTGTTGGCCAGGAGGTTACAGAAAATTATCTATCTACCTCAATTTATATATATTTTTAAATGACAAGCATCTAACAATTTCCACCTTCTGAGTTCACAGCAAATAACTGGAACCCGTTCTTTGAGTTTTTTTGGATCCTGAAAAGACCTTTGATATGGCCCAGACTGAAGTTATAAATGATGTTCTAAGAAGATACTCCTTTGCACCATCTTATGTTCACTGGGTTTAAATTTGGTAGCTTCACTGCGTAGCTGAAATTATTACAAATGGATTTGTCCCCTGATGTAACAAGCAACCAGAAATAGAGATTTTATAAGTTTTGTTTACTTTCTTTCCAAGGCACGCATTCCCTACTGCTATAAAAAGGATGTGAACTTTTCAACTCTTACACATTCAGAATCAGCTTTAGCTGCTTTGAGGAAGTAAGATAGACAAAATATGTGTATTCCACATGTACACATGACCTCTTTTTTGTACACATCTGATGGTATAGTAAATGTATATACAGTTAAAACATATACTAACTAAACAGCATGGTTCAGATGCTTTAAAAGCATTTTTTAAAAAGAAAATGAAACAGTAAAATGAATGTTAGTAACAGTCACATATCTGAACTGTGGAATAAAAAACTGGAATGTACCGTTTTGGACACTCAATGAATTCAGATTCAAAATATGATTTAAACACAAAATTAATTCAACAAAAGTTTGTAAAACACCCCCAACACACACACACCGCTGCTTTCTCTTTCTCTTTGTACGTGTATGTGTATGTAATATGTGTTGGCTGGGGGTATACACAATATAAAAGTTCTGCAACTAATATGTACTGGGCTTATTCCAGTTATAGCCTTATCTCGGTTTCAAATAATTACTTGTGGTATATAAGTAATGCATTACTTTGGCATATATTGCAGGGAGTAATTTTGGAAAGAAATATTATGGCTAAAGCCTGTAATATGGTATTAAATTGTATTTCTAAAATATGGAATTTGTCATTCCATGAAGAACTTTGGCTCTGTTACTAATTTTGGCATGCTAAGAAGATAAATTTACATAAATTTTCATAAATGTAAAGAAATTTATCCTTGTGAATTTTATGGAATGGATATGGTTTTAATTGTTATAAAATTTCCTGTGTTATGAAAATGAAAAGGTAATGCATTGTAATTCTGTGTGGCCTATATTTACTGATACTTAAAGATTAACTTTTAAGTTATTCCTGTGGATGTTATATGAACCTTTTCCCTTTTTGTTTCCTTTTCCCTGTCTGTTTAGTTATGTTTAGTTTATTTTAATCACTATTCACCTTTCTTTTCTATTGGTCAGTATTAAAAATAAACAAATCATAAACAAAAATAAAATAAATTTGCTACATTAAGATAACCTGCTTATGACAAATATGTGCCTTATGGAGTATATAACACAAAATGCTATGAAAATGACTTATTTTAATACAAACTAAAGCACAAATTATTTCAATACTAAAGCTAAACTACTTTAAAATCATTTACTATTTTGTGTGAATATAGCTACAAGTATCGGCAGTGGGAGTGTGTCTCTCCTCCTCTCCTCTTCCTCTTCCTCTTGAAAGGAAATAGTTAACACTGCAAAATCTCTCTAGAAATTATACTCTGCCAAGAAGAGAAAAAAGACGGTGTCTTTATTGTGAGGAAACAAAACATAGAAGAAAAATAGAACTCATAGTCTGGACTTCAGCTTTGAACTTTTAATTTTTCCTTAGTGGACAAAGTACAGGAGATTAAAGCAATACCTTTTATTGGACCAACAAAGAACTGCCAAGCTTTGAGACCTGAAAGGTTGCATCTTCAGGGTTCACTTTATTGATCTTTTCCACTGTTCCTTGTGGATCAGATTGGCTGCAAATATTTCTCTGTGTCATTGATGTTACTTTTCCTCCTTTGAGAGTTTAGATTTAGTGTTTTTATTTGTGGACCTTGATGAGAAGAATTTAGCAGAAGAACCTATAGTTCACATATTGTGCCTGTACAGGTGTGTGTGTGTGTGTGTGTGTGTGTGTGTGTGTGTGTGTGTGTCTGTCTGTCTGTCTGTCTGTCTGTCTGTATAATACATTTTAAATTTCAGCTGAGAATGATAACATTGGTTAAAGGTATGTTCAAGCTTCATTTTATTCTGTGAGTTTGTAAAATCTATTTCATATTTTTGAATAATTCCTACTTTTTAGGAACAGAATAGAGCCTACTCTTAATATAATTAAGGCTGAAATGACCCTGAGTTTTCACACAAACGTAAAATTAATAAGGGATCTATAAAAAATAAAATACGGATTGTGATTTACTAAGGACAAGTACTAGAATAGTAATTGGTCTTGAACAGTAAGAACCAGTTTTTTCCCCTGTCATCCCAATTAATTAATGCAAAAGCTTTTCACACACACACACACACACACACACCACATAACACTTTATACCTAACTTGGTAAGCACACATTTAACATACAGATCAGAGGTGGGTTCCTACCGGTTCTATCTGATTCTATGGAACCAGTAGTAACTCCCTGGTGATGTCATGGAGCCAGTTCCATCAGTGTCTCCGTGGGTGCCGCCATCTTGGATTTTGCTTCTACGCATGTGCAGAAGCTAGTTTTTTACTGCTGTGCGCTCACGCTTCACACACACACACGCAGCGCGACCCTGAGCAAACCAGCAGCAAAAAGAAGCAGAACCCAGCCCTGATACAGATAACTGGTTTCAGTGGTAACCACAGAGACCTGGTCAAAAAAAGGTAAGCAGCGTAAGTGAAGCCCCACTCCTTTTGTAGGTCTGTTGATGTGTCATACACATGTATAAAAGGGCGGGGCTTTGATCATGCTGCTACCACTGCCATCCTGCCTTTTTTGACATCTGCTCCACTGCAAACATTGCTTCCCAGATTGATACTAACATTTTTGCATCCTTGTGCACTTAATACAATGGGGTAATAGCCCACAACAGAGGCAAACATTCAGTGTCACAATTTGGGATGTTGTCCTCTTGAATGTTAAGAGGAATTAAATGGAACATCTGAGTAATTTATAAAATGATCAGGTCAGAACACAATGTGTGGAAGCTCACCCGAAGGAGATCCAACCAGGAAATAAAAAGGACTTTCCTGACAGAACTGTTAAACAGTGGAACAGCTTGCTTCCTAGAGTTGTGGCTACTCCATTACTGGAGGCTTTTCAAGAAAGAAATGGAAAACCATTTGTACAAGATGGTATGAGTATTCTACCTTGGGCAGGAGTTGGAAGGAAATGACCAAAGTCCCTTCCAATTCTATAATTCTATGAACACATTTTTTTATATAAGTTCAAAACAGTTGTGTTCAAACAAAATGTTTCAAGTTCAAAAATGTTTGAAATTATACTTTAACTTCTGTTTATAGATACAGTATATAGTGATTTGTACATAGACATACATATATATGAATGGGCCAATATCAGGTTTGAAGGGTTTTATATATTGTACCAAAATTTAAGTATATATAAATTTAGCAGACTTTTGAGAGGGCATCTTTCTTATTATACCTGCTTGGGTTCTTTTGGCCTCTATGATTTTTCTTTGAATTTTAAATATAATATATTTTTGTCTGCATTTTTTTCAGTATACGTCATTTCCCCCCAGTATTTTTTGTTTAGTATATATACATTTTGTGTCTATTTTTGTGTTGAAAAAAAATGAGCTGTTATGCTACTTTGTGCCCAGTGAGGCATTAAATTATCAAATGTCTCCAATTTATCCTCTAGGACTGATCAGAAAAATGCATTTGGTTAGGTAAGGTAAGGTTGCATTCCAAACTCAGATTCTTTGGAAAAATGCACAGGAAACTGAATATGTGGATTTTTCAGGAAATGAGCTGATAACGAAATGGAAAGTAACATAAGGTTAGAAACTGAATAAAACCAAAAATGGTAATTTTGCTGATTTTGACTGCTGTATATGTAGATATTGTAGATGTTGCCAGCCAAAAGGAAGAAATCAGATTACAAGATATCAAAGGCCAATGTAAGTTATCTTCTGAGTTTGAAAAGCTGAAATTGTGTATGTGTGAATATTTCTGTCCCTTTGTAACTGAAATCCATAAAGAAATATAAGATGAAATATAGCAATTTGAGTACTAGTTGGTATTTATTCAAAATAATAAATATACAGTTTGGTACAGCTTTCTGTTAATGAAACATGAATTAAAACTACATTAGACTGAAATTACTGTAGCACATCTACAGTAATATCAAATGAATTCATTATGACTAGCACAGTTATAATGAATACTAAATGAATTAATAATAATGAACCATGTTAAGTGATATCTAATTGTTTTATTTCATTTTTATGTATATTTTGTCCAGATTTTACTGTTAAGTTAATAAGGATGGCATTCATTAAGTCATTTCCCTGCCAAGTTTTAGAAGAGAGCACTTAGCTTCACACTACATCCTAAAACATATTTAGCACCATTCATTCTTATTATCCTCTCTTTTTCTCTCTCTCTCTCTCATACACACAAAAGAGGATTTTGAGAACCTTTCTGCAAGTTTACAGCAGACTAGTGGATGAATCCCAAAGGTGCAATAGTACTAAAGATTATAAAACCGAGGAAGGTTTATAAATAGAGTTAGGTTGTTGTTTTTAAATATCTTTGTTCAAGCCACATAGCATAACCATATAGCATAACTTCTTGTCAATCTAGAGTCAAACTTACATACATACTTACATACTTATCAGTTATGCTATAAAATAGCATTCACAGAATTAAAAAGATATAGGATATTTCTGATCACCTACCCACCCATCCCAAAAAAACCTAAGAAAAATGCAAAAATCCTCATCACTGATCTATTGTGGTCTTCCCCCAAAATTTAATTTCAACCTATCTCTACCCCAAATTTGTCTATCTCTAGTTAACAATAGATGTATCCATTATAGAATACCAGAAGAAGTGATTATAGAAAGGCCTTCAATTGTGTTGATCATGTTAAGCTATGAAATGTGTTCTAAAAAATCCCAGAATATCTCATTGTCCACATGAGAACCTTATATACAGGGCAGGAGTTCATAGTTCAGACAGAGCATGGAAAAACAGATTGGCTACAGGTTGACAAACAAGTGGGACAAGGTTGTATAATTTCTCCTTCTTTATTCAAGGGATTGGAAGAAGATGAGTGTTGTTTTAAAATTGGAAATAGAAATATCTATGCTGATGGCATTACCCTGATAGCTGAAAATGCAAGCTATAGTAATGAAAGTTAAGGAACACAGTGAAAAAAATGGACTAAAATTAAATATGAAGAAGACCAAACTATTCAGGTTTGACAACCAGGTTTAAAGGTGTCAATGGAGATAATGAAGTACCGATAGAGGAGAATATTTGTAGTTCAGGGTTGAAATGAAGGAGTCTTGGTGCTCTCTAAGCTTCGTTGTATTCTTGCAGACTGTTAGCTTGTTTGGTAGTTCCTTGATTAATGAATTGTTTTCTTCTTGATTGTTGGTTTAATGTTAATATTAGATTAACACTAATCTAACATTAACATTAAACCAAGATTAACATTAGACCAACAATCAAGAAGCAAACATTACCCCAATCAAAGAACTACCAAACAACTTTTGTAATTTATTAGGAGGTTTATAATTTGTGGCTGGTTTGGTTTCTCTTTGCTTGAGTTTGATGAAGAGGACCATGTTTTCCCGAAATTAAGATAGGGTCTTATTTTCTTTTGACCCCTGAAATAAGCACTTGGTCTTATTTTTGGGGCGGTCTTATTATTTTTGAAGTGCAGGAAGTGGTGAGCATGATCACCTCATGGCTGCTACTGTGTTTCAGGGAGGGCTTATTTTCAGGGGATGGCTTATTCTAGCGCATGCACTGAAAACCGTGACTGGGCTTATTATCTAGGGATGTCTTATTTTCAGGGAAACAAGGTAGCATAGAAATGTTGGTATACATATATTCCAAATTCCAGTTATGTATACATTCAAGGCAGAGGTGGATTCCAACCAGTTCTATCCGGTTCTATAGAACGGTAGTAACTCCGTGGTGATGTCATGGAGCCAGTTCCATTGGTGTTTCCGTGGGCACCGTCATCTTGGATTTTGCTCTTGGATTTTGCACGCACATGCAGTGTGACCCTGAGTGAACCGGCAGCAAAAAGAAGCAGAACCCACCCCTGGTCCAAGGGTTTGGTTATCACCTTTAGAGCCTTTCATGGCATGGGACCATTTCATCCCAATTTTACCATCCTGTCCATCGAAAATGGTAGGAAGAGTATATTGTGGATCCTGTCAGTTAAATTTTTTTATCTCATGGGATCCAGGAAAAGAGCATTCTCTGCCATTGCCCCCACCCTTTGCAGGACCTTACCCCCCACACCCCCAGGAATGAGGCAGGTCTCCACTCTTCTAGTGAATAAAGTTCTAGGGCATTCTCTCCACCTTTTTAGCATTTAATATTGTAAACCTATGTTTTAAATCTGTTTTTAACTTTGTTCTTATTTGTGCTTTTATATTTTGTGACATTTTTTATTGTAAGCTGCCCAGAGTCACATAGGTGAGATGGGCAGTATAGAGTGTGATAAATAAATAAATTCCTAGTTCATATTAACCTACTCTATTAAGGTGAATTGGGGTAAAAAATGGAATTGTCTAAAACCCACCAAGTGAGCTTGGAGGCTGTGTGGATATTTGAATGAAGATCACCAAACTAAGAAAGTTTTTTTTTAATTAATCTCTCTTTCTTTCTATCTCTTTTTTCTTTTCTACTCCCAACTTTAGGAGGAAGTCCCTGGATTACAAAAGAAAACAGAAACTGTAATGTACCATCGAAACTGGGCAAGAATCCAAGATCGTCCACACAGGGATAAAATAACAATTTTTCTGCTTTCTTGTATAATGAAAATTGCTAGTTCTCTAAAGCTAAACCTGGGCATGCAAAAGGTGAAATTTCTGTACTATCCTACTTAATTATATTTGCCAAGAGACTTCTGAATATATTTCAGAAGTAAGTAGTCATTTCAATTAATGTTCCTTGTAGTACATCTAAATTCATAATGTCAGATTTGAACTCTATGAACACCAGATAATTTAAGAAAAGCAACTTGCTATATAGAAACTAGTAAGGTGTTAGAAATCACAAAACACATAAACCAAACCAATAAATTGTGGATTATGGTGTCCAAGTGCCAAATGCTTTCTTTGCTTGCAGCTCCTTCTTCTTTATACTAAGGTCAGGTGGTAAAATAAGAACTTGTAGTCAGTAATCCAATTGTTTAAATGTTCATGTTTTTGTTGGATTTAGGGAGTTTATAAAGATACATTTTAGCTAACGTCAGATTAGATAAACGCCATTCCAACACAGTCAAATCCTATATATTTTCCTGTGGTGAAGATGGGATTGCATGATCATAATATGCCTTCTTACTTTTCAAGGTATATAAATTGGTTCATTTTCTGTCCCAGGGAGATGGACAAAGAATAATCAGATGGCTAAGATCAGGAATTTGTAGGTATACACCTACAGGTATACTGGTTCCATAGTGTTATTTAAAAAAGGTTTTATTAAATAACAAGAATTACAGTGTTGTAGCAAAGAAGAGGGGAATGGAAGTGTGGTCACAATAGAAACAGGGTTAAAGTATCCAGCAATTCACGGTTGAAGTTGGGTTTTAAAACACAAGAAAAGTTGAGATATACATTATTTCTACCTACAATATCTGCCTCTAATGTTGCCTTATAAAATTCCCAGTAACTGGATAGTGTCATCTAGACTCAGCTGGAGTTCATTATAATTCTGAGCCCCAAGGAGGCTATTTCGTTCAAATAGCCTGATCTTGCAATCTGGTGCTTTTCTACCATTCTGCCTTCTGTTCCTCTACTAAGTGGATATGTCACTATTAAGGACTCGAAGACTATAGGATAAGGATAACATCTGAAGGACAAATCAGGAAACCCCATTCCACATTGTTATTCTCTGATATGTGGGTGTGTTGTGTTCAGCTCATATGACAACAGCATACTGTGTTTCTATATGTTTGTATGAAGTGGATTATTTGGACAAAACAATCTATACATCCCCGTCTGCATGTAAACATAGTTATTGATGTACCTATTACTAGAACTAATACAAATATAACATTATTGATTGTAAGATTAATCAAATTGGGAAGAGGAACAAGAATGTAGTATCTGTTTGTCTGTCAGTAATTTCCAAGACAGCTCAGATATTGCAAGAAGGCTTCTGCCACATCAGAGGTGGGTTCCTACCGGTTCGGACCAGTTCTACCGAGTAGGTAATAAGCCGCTGGTGACATCGCAGAGCGGGTTCTGGTCCGTGGATGCCGCCATCTCTTTTTTTTGAATTTTGAATTTTTTTTCAGGTTTTTTCTTCTGCGCATGTGCAAAGCAGAGTTTCCAGCACTGCGCATGCATCACCATCTTGTTTTTGGTCTCTTTTTTTGGGAATTTTTCAGGTTTGTTTTCTACTGCGCATGCGCGCGCCCACGAGGTGTGTCCATGCGGCGCAGGAGGCAGCGAACTGGCAGTGAGGTAAGTTAGAACCCACCCCTGTGCCACATCTGTGTAATCATAGAAAATGACTCAGTGGCTTTATTAGCCTTCAAATAATTATTGCATTCTGAAGCACCTTTTTGTAACTAAACCCAAAGCACTATGGAGCTTCAACTAAGAAAAATTATTTATATCTGAGGTATTTTTCCTAAGTGTAAGACACTGTAGTGAAGATAGAAATAAGCTATTTTTCTACCATAGCATAGCTTTCTCTATAACTTCTTTCCCATTGGTGTTACACTTTGTGGAAAGGCTATTCCCAGTTCAGCACTTGGACCTACAAGATGTCTGAGAAGCGTTTTGACTTCTTTCATGGAAAAGTTGCTGGACATTTATTATACTGATATCATTCAAGGCATGATTACTCCAATTACTCAATCTGGTTCTCAGAAGGAGGCACAGAGTGAAAGGGTGCTCCAAAGAGTCAAAGAGATAAAGAACAGTAGATTTGGAGAAGCTGCTTTCTTCAGAACAAGAACACCTCATAATCTCTGCAGCAATCAAGAGAGAAAATTGGTGAAAACTTTGGCAGGCGTGACAGAAGAGAAATGGTGGAGGATGGGGATCTAGAGTTTTATATCCTGTTGGCTTTGTAAAAGCATAGGCCTCACTTTATTCCACAAGAACTTTGGCTGCAATTTCATATGCTCATGAACCAAGTTGTGAATCCATCTATTTCCTACTTCTCTGATACAAGGGATTGTCCTACTGAAATATTAATGATCTTTCTCTTGATACCACCCTTTTTCTTCTCCTCTATGCGTAACCAATCTGTAGTACTGAAACCAGAATTTCCACATTGTATTTGGGCTTCTAAAGCTATATTCCCATTTCCTCAATGTCTTCCCCAGTTTTTATTTTCAGAAGCATATTGTTGTAAATAGGTATTTCCCCAACTTCACTTGTTTTCCTCACTCATGATAAACTATAGCTTTTTATTTTTTCAGTGAGTTAGTCCTTTCCCAGGTACTTACAAGCTTTGTCGCAGCACAGAGCCATATCTAGCATCAGCCACCCACAAACTTGTCTGCTTCCACCTCTGTCTCTGTTTGCTAGCCGGGAAATGGGCTATAATGCATTTACCTTTATGGGTCTCTGTCTCTCCTTGCTGTTTATAACTATGACCTCCTCCTGTTAGTTTATGACTTCATTCCTGGCAACACAACTAAAATGAAGTTAGACCTTTCAGACGAAGTTCGGCCTTTGTGAATCATACATGCTCTAATTGTTAACAAGGCACAGAAGCAATTGCAGATCCATTCTGAAGGTGCTACCACTCTCAGAGACACATCTGCTGATCCTTCTGCGGGACCACTCCAAGGCCATAAAATGCAGTTCCTTGCAGTTGCATTTGGCTTGCATCTCTCTGTCTTTATGAAATGTGTGAAAATGTGTCTTTTATACCAGGCTCCCAATGTTAATGGGAGTTTTTAATTACATTTTGTTTTCATACCTCACATTTTCCTTTGTGTTGTTTTAAATTATAATTATCTATGTGTTCTTTTTCAACATGTAGCATATAAATCAACTAAAGAAATAAGAGTACACAGAAATGAGTATCTGAGGAATTTAATTAGTGATGATAATGCTACCTTAGACAAGCACCTTTATCATCTTTATTTGGAGAGTAACAAAACTTGACTTATTACAAATATTGGACTGAATTGAAAGATGACCTTCACAGGACTGTTTATTTCCATTGGTAGAAGCAAATTTTTATCCATCTTTCAAAAGAAACAAAATCAATTCTGCTAGAGTTCCAGAGATTGGGTTTCCTTGTTTTATCTCCGACCAGTATTTTCTTTCTTCCTGTTTGCAATAATCACTTAGCTAGAGAAAGTTGCATGGCCAGATTATCATTATTAAAAGAAAAATAGAAAAGAGATGGCATCTGTAACAACGGAAGTCCTTGAGCTTCTAGCAAGCATTTATGCAAAATAATTATTATGCATTTCATAGGAGCCTTACCTGCAAATTCTGAAAAGAATCAATCCTCTGTTCATTGTAACTTGAATTTTCTTCTCAGACAAAAACATGGAATGAAAATCTGACCTCAATTTTACTCTAAAATAGAGGTGAATATAAAATTGTCCTGAGCTAGATCTACTTCGTTAATGTCATGAACTCAACTACTCTTTTGTCATTTTTTTTGGGTTAAAATGTACATCTATTATGCCAGCTCAGTAAGAGGGGCATGAGTTGCAAGGAAGAATAGAGTAAGGGAAATAACAACATTTAATAATTAAATTTCCTTTTCTTTATAAATAATGATAGGAATAAAAGAATAAATATCTGAACTACACACAACTAATTATAAAGTGAAAATTTATATGACTAATATAATATATATATAAAATATAATAGACTAAAGGAAATGTAAGTCAAAGATGTATTCATAAATGTAGTATTTTACTTGTAGCTCTTTGGGGATAAAACCTTTTTTCAAGCAATGCTGAAAACAGCTGAATGTATATATGTATACAGTACATACACTACACACGCACACACGCACACACAGATACAGTACACATAAAAGTATTTCTGTGAAGGACAACCCAGTCATACAAAGGAAATCCATTCAATCCAATTACTTGTAATAATGCATTGAACATATACCTGGTATACATTGGCTATACAGACTTTACTTTTTCATATCAACATTATATCAGAATTAATTTGGAAGAGCCACAAGTTCTGAGGGCTTCCTTGGTGTGTTTTCATTCTTTTTCTTTCCCATCTTTGCCAGTAGGCAGGCCTTCAGTTCGGTGATGTAGGGTTCTGATGACTCCCATTTTGTGCTCTAGTGGGTGGTGGTAATCAAAATGTAAATATTGATCATTTGCACTACTCAGGTGACCCTGATGATACAGATAAACCTCCAGGTAACCTTAACAACTTGCTAAAAGAATGCAAATGACCAGCTGTCTGCAAGGAGTATAAATCTTTCCATTTCTCACCACCCAGTTAGAGCTGGAGAAGCTTTTTGGATGAGAAGCAAAATGTCTTCAAAGTAAACCCCAAAAAGCCTCTTGAAAAACCAACGTTTGGACAACCATGACCTGGATGACTGAGAATCTCTATAGACAGTAAAGGAACAAGCAGTCAAGAAATATAGTGCAGACCATCACTTGGTAGAGCAGCCAGGAAAGCGTTCCAAAAGATATTCAGATGCCATGATTGATTGTATAATGATCAGAATTATGTAAGCCATGATACTCACTGTGACGCTCTATGGAAGTAAAAGTTGGACTTTAAAGAAGCAAGATAGGAAGAGTATTGATATCTTTAAACTTTAGTGTTGAAGAAGATACTTTAGAATATGTGGACAGCAAAAATGGATGGACTAACTGATGGATTACTGAACAAGTCAACCCAAGACAAAATAACGAGGCTCAAATTATCCTATTTTAAACATATTATTTGAAGATCCATCTCTTTGGAAAAGACTAAATTCTAGAAAAGATGGAAGAGAAGTAGAACCTGACAGCAGCAAGGTGGATGGAATCAGTTACAGTGGCAATGAGTAGACCTTTGGGAGACTTTAAGCAACAGGGTAGAAGAATTAGAATTAGAATACTTTATTTGTTCTAGCTGTGCTACAGAATTGAAGAATGGAGGAGAAGCAATGTCTTCAAGAAAAAACAAAGCAAGTTGCCTTTTGAAAAAGCAACTTTGGGACCACAGGCTCAGTTGTTTAACCTCTCGTCTATATGCAGACTCATCACCATCTCAAATGATACCAATGACCATTGTATCATCTGCAAACTTCAGTGGTGGATTCCCTTAACAGAGGATTCCCTTGAGATCCAGTCATTGGTATATATATAGAAAAACAATACAGGGAGAACAAAGCCTTGGGTGGAATCTGTGCTCATTGCCTGTATACTAGATGTAATTTTCCCTAGCTTTACCTGTTGCTTCCTATCAATCAAAAAGCTGATGATCCATCTACAAATATGAAGAGGTACAGTGAGTTGAATCAGTTTAGAGTGAAGAATTTTTGGAATGATGGTATTGAATTATATGCAAGATACCCAAAAGACCCATGCATAGATCTCCAGGGATTCAAGATGTTGCAAGATGTAGTGCAGTGTAATATCAACAGTATCATCTGCCAACTTATTTACTTGGTAGGCAAACAGCAAGAGATCTAACAGCAGATTCGTGATTACTTTTAGGCGACCAGCACTAACCTTTCAAAGGTGTTCATAACTACAGATATGCCTACAGACAGCTCAGAGCAACTGTAGTCATTCAGCTTCCTGATGGAGGATTTCTTAGGAACTGGGATGATGGTAGAATATTTGAAGTAAGAACAGACATAACACATTTCCAGTGATTTATTAAAAAATCCATGTGAAGATGGGGTCCAGTACTTCAGCAAAGGTTTTCTCCATCTGGGCCTGGTGCTTTTCTTTTCCCACAAAATAAATCTCCAAAAGAACATCTCCAAAAGAAGAGAAAGGAAAAGAAAGAAAGAAGGGAGGGAGGGAGAGAGAGAAAGGAAGAAGGAAGGAACAAAGGAAGGAAGGAAAGAAAGAAATAAGAAAGAAAGAAAGAGAAAGAAAGAAAGAGAAAGAAAGAAAGAAAGAAAGAAAGAAAGAAAGAAAGAAAGAAAATATTGTTTATTACTTATTAGGCATTTGTTTCAGAAAGGTTAGTTTCCAGATCCGATCTAATTGGGTTTTTTTGCTCTCTCTCTCTCTCTCTCTCTCTCTCTCTCTCTCTCTCTCTCTCTCTCTCTCTATCTCTCTCTCTC
>JANHFT010001982.1:319311-330295 GCA_032467955.1 Pseudoxenodon macrops | reverse complement strand
CTCTCTCTCTCTCTCTCTCTCTCTCTCTCTCTCTCTCTCTCTCTCTCTCTCTCTCTCTCTCTCTCCCTTCTCTCTCTGTTATACACACCCACACACCTCTCTTTAGTTCCTTCTTTCTTTTCCCCATGGTCAGGTTGGCTGTATCTCCAAACACTTGTAAGTACTGTATGTTCTGTCATATCCTGAAGTCATGCATTAGCACCTTTTCATTCAGCAAAGGGTGAGAACAGATATCTTTTGGCAGCTGACAGCAGGGAGCAAGAAGAGAGGAGGAGGGAGAAGCTGTAGGACTAGGACACTGTGGTGGCCTGGTGGCTAACATGGCTAATGTACCAGCTGTGAATAACCTCTTTTTTTTCTTATTCCATCCACCCAACAGATGTCTCTCTGTCATTGTCATGTCCTCAAGCTATCCTGGTAAATGATTTGTGCATTATAAGTGAGTCACCAAGGTGGCAATTGAACCTCTTCACAGCTCAAAATTGTTGATGTGTGCACTGAGAGTGAAGTGTGTGTGTGGGTGAGAGAGAGGGAGGGGAGAGAATGAAAATGAAAAGAGAAAAAAATAGAAAGGGAGGGAGAGAAGGAGGGGATGGGAGGAAGAGAAAAATGTCAAGGTTACCTTGTTTTGGATGGAGAATCGAAAGGGAGGGCAAATTAACTGCCGCCTTGGTTGGGTCTTTTGGATCTCCTTGACTAAGGCAGTACCTTCCTGCCTCCCCGGAACAGATGTAAACATCGCTTTGAAACGTTTTTTCTTTAAAAAAAAAGAATGCTGTGATTTGTTTTGAATGCATGCTTTTATACTGTGGGAAGAATGTTAATACAGGAAGGCTGAAAAGTTCGAGAATAAAAAATAACACAGCATTTCAGCATGTGTGAGTAGATATCGTTGAATTTTGCAATGCAAAAATATAATTTGTTATAAATGAGAGCCATAGCTGTCATTCGTTGGGAATTAGGAGATATTAATTGGAGGCTATTTGCTTCTTTCCCGTTTCTTGTTTCTTTTTTGCTGCTAAATGAATAATCGGAAAGTATACAATTCACACTTGTGAAAATATACGAGGAATTCTGTATTCAGGAATAAGAAGAACAAGAACCATAATAATGTTTTAATTTAAAAAATCTATTTAGCAAACTGGCTCAAAGATGCTTAATAGAATATAGGGAGCTAATCCATTATAACCATTACAGTGACAATAAGGCTTCGTTGAACAAGGGGAAGGTAGTAATAACATAGCAATATGACCCTTGTGCAGAGAAAGCATGCCAAGTAATTGTAAATTTTTACAGATGGTAGATGACACGTTTTCCTGTGACTTTGAACTTACTTTGCTCTGGTAACATTCTGCATATCAATTGGACAGCAATATTTCTTCCATGTAATGCTCAAAAATTTACTTCTGTGATCTCTCCTTGTTGCACTCTGTTCATATGTAAATATATTAGTTGCAGCACTTTCCTTGTGTCTTATAGTACTTATGCCAGGCCATGGTGACCTCCATATATCTGGTAAATGTAGGCAATATTTTCTCTTTGCTGCTGATCATTCAGCAGCACTTCATCTTATTAATCAGGCTGTTCTGTTGCAGCTTTTGCTAAGTACAGCTTTTGTTTTCTTTCCTTTGTTCCTGGCTGTGTAATTTATTTCCATCATATTTTATTAATTCATCTTTGTTTATGTTAGCAAAGGAACACATTCCTTTGTCCCCATAGTTTAATCCTCCTGCTTCCCAGTTAAACAGCTTAGTTAAAATATTTCTGATGCCTTTTTGATCTCAGATTGGGTCATTTGGAAATTAAAAAGTATTGAAGAAAAAAGGATGAATAGGATAGCATTAATGTTAATTACAAACATTTTGAAACAGAGTTTGGTGGTCAGTAAACCCCCTCAAAGTAATTCATTTGAATCCTGCTCTGAAATGTAGACCCACCTCATAGTCTTCTGGATAAGGGCCAGGCAATGTTGAATTTGGTTTCAGAGGTGGTTTGTCTTAGATTAAGATATATTGCTAATAGGACAATATTCCAGTTTGTTGGCTTTTCTGAAACTTTTTTATACGTGTATAACTCATATTCCTTCATTTTAATATGTATGATATGCAATCTGTATAAAGTTCACCTAAGTGTATGTGCATTAGTGTAATTTTCCTGGAAACCCATTTTTCATGTAATTGTTTGTAACATAAGTAAATCAATACATCTTTTTAAAGCACAGAGCTCTCATAATATCCTTTTCCCCTTTTGCATGGAATTAGTATGTGTTCTTATTCTGAAAGCTGACCTTGTTTTGAGATTTCTTTTCTGCTTCATGCTAAAATTTAATTTTAAGGGCCAGAGGGCTAGATCTAGCACAAAGTTAAAGTTTAAAAGACCGAAGACTCAATTCAGGGTTTCCCTAAATTTGGGGAAGAGATTGATTTGACATATTTAGAAAAAAATTAATGTTCTATTGCCATTATTTGCAGAAAGTTGAGTTTACAGTTAGTATGAACTCTCTTTTCTGCATGTCCTGCTATACTGCCATATCATAATGAGGAAGAGCTTTACTGAGAGTGATGAGGCAGAATTCTCTCTCTCTCTCTCTCTCTCTCTCTCTCTCTCTCTCTCTCTCTCTCTCTCTCTCTCTCTCTCTCTCTCTCTCTCTTTCAGCAGAATCAAGATAAAGAATGAAGATCATCCTAGATACCCAGCTAAAAGAAACAGGCACATATATATGGGAACAGAGATAGAATGATGGTAGAAGAGGCCGGATCATTTTAGTGCTAACAACAAAGGCATAATTTCATACTGTGTGGGGAAAGCATAATGATGACCCACTCCTGTATTTTACTAAGGAAACCCAACAGATAGATAGACAGACAAGGAAGTGATTGAAATATGGTGCCAAATGACAGATCACTGAAGTCATTTAACATGGTACTGAAGAAGAGCATGGTTTTTATTTGGCTAGACTAAACCCTACCAGATATCTAGATGTGAATATTGCTACAGAGGGGAAAAAACCAAAGCTGCAGAAAGAATTACAGTGAGGGCATGGACTGGGGAAAAAAACCATGAAGATGGAAATACTTAATATGGCTAAAGGTTAAATCAGTAAACTGCACATTGCCATCTTGGGCATCACACAGATTAAAGATGTATATATGGAAAGGGAGATGTCAGCTGTTCAAGAAACAAGATACTTTGTAATTTATGCATACTGGATAACTGAGAAACCCAAAGAACATCAAAAATAATATAGCGGTATGTGCTTTATTGATTATTAAAAAGGCTTTTTGCTTGTATTAAGTATGCCACATCTTCAGAAAAATGGCAATCTCAAAAGATGTTATAGTCATCATGTGAAATGTATCCACAGTCAGAAAGCAACAGTTGGAGTGGAGGTGGGAGGCAAGGCAAAACAGAGTGGATCTAGATTGGTAGAGAAGTGAGAAAAACTGTTTACTCCTCCCTTATTTATTCAACCTGTATACTGAATATATATTTAGGGAGAGGAGACTGAATTGGAAGAAGATAAGCATAGTTTTAAAACTGATGGAAAAATATCAACAATCTGCTATATGTTGACAATACTACTCTGAGAGCTGTAAAAACAAATTATCTGCAAGCTCTAGTAATGAAAGTCAAGTAATATAGTGAGAAAAATGGACTCAACAGTAGTTATAAAGAAAGCCAAACTAATGGCAGCACATTCAGCAACTAATCTTCAAACTGACAATGCAGATTAGCACCTGGTAGGGTATGAAGGAAGGAAGGCCTTTTTAAAAAAAATGTTGAGATTCTATGACATGTCTATACCTACCGGTACCCAGATCAAAATCATACAGGCAATTGTTTAATGGAGGTGAAAGTTGGATTTTGAAGAAACAGGACAGGAAGAGTATTAATGTCTTTGAATTTTGATGCTGAAGAAGACTTCTGAAAATATTATTGACAGTCTGACTTTTATTTAGACTGATAATTCATAAAGAACTGAGGTAACCAATGCAGCAATCTACCAAGCCCAATGGTATCAACAAAGCTTCTAAGAAGTTCAGATGAACCAACAGGACTACACTCCCCTGCTTTGCTCCATAGCACACATAACTTCCATGTCAAAAGCAATGGTTTTTCTCCCTAAAATCAGGCTTAATATCTTGGTTTCTATACTGATTCAATCAGTTTAAAAAAGGATGCAGAAGCTGATCATTATTATTAATTCCTTTGTGTGTTTAAAATCCCCCCCAAAATTGAGGCTATTGAAATGTCTTTTTAAACAAAAGAAAAAGCCATGTTCTGGGAAGTAAATGCTGACTAACAATGTCTTCATTTTATTGTGACTTTTTCCCCCTCCTGTAAAGTGTGATTAGTAGCAAAATGTAAATAAAAAACCCTAAATTGCTTTATTCATTGTGTACATTCTGCACTTAAAATGAATGAAATTCCCTTTGAGGAAACATCTGACTAAGCAAAATAATGGTTATGTATTTGTGAAAATGTTTAATGAACTCCCCAGTTAATAAAATGCTGTTATTTTAGAGCCCATTACAATGTGTGTTAAATTAATTTGAGGCTACATGGTTGAAAGGCTTTTTTTCTTTCCTGTCTTAATATACCAAGAATAATTTACCTTCGTTGCACGTGAGAGGGCAAAGAGCTTAGATAGCCAGGAATGCTGGCAGAACAGCATAAGCAAAAGCCCACAAATGTAGGAGTAAGCTATTCACAAACCTTGTCTCTGTAATCATTTGTCTAATGTCAGTTCAAAGTCAGGGAACTTGCCAAAGATCAAACACATTTTTTAAAGTGCATATTGTAAATGTTCTGGCTGGCATGCATTTTCTATTTCCTTTTGTTCTAAAACTCATATATTTACCATGTCTTCAATGTGTGGGGCAATATCTTATAGGCTGAAAGGCAATGTATCATTTGTTGGGTAAGTAAGGTATTTCTGATGAGGGTAGGTAAATCCTCTGCTACTAGAAGGAAAAAGAAATTCAATTACTTAAAAAAAACACCTGGTTTTGTAGAAACTTTAAGTAGTGGGTGTCAATCTCAATTGTCCTTTACGTGACCTTCAGAAATTGTCCTGAATATGTGTCATGTCATTTGTTGAATATACTAAACCACACGTTTACTGCATTGGTGTTAATATTCAGTGTCTGTGTACAGAATTACTATGAAACCAGTAAAGAACTATGCACAGTGGTAACGAACTGATGAATTGTAGGAAGATTTGAGGTAAAACAATCTGATTTATTTTCCAAATCAAAAGGTCAAGAAAAACAGTTTATTTCAGTATTCCAAATGTTGCAAAAACATTTTCCAAAATATATGCAAAACTCAAATGTTAAAAGAAAGTATATGTAAAAATAGGCATTATATACATTATATATACTGCCCTTATATTAAGGAAAAGACTGAGTGTAAACTTCCAAGTGGAAATTTATTTATTGGGCAAAGTAAAATGTTTGCACTGAAGGTTAATGGCATGTATGGAAAAAATGAGAATCTAATTAAAACAACACTGTCAGGTTCCTCTTTCCATATTTCTGATCCATCAGATGTTCCACTTACTGAATCCCTTGGCATGTTATATTCTTATGCTCACTCCTATATTCTACTTAAAAAAAGAGCCCCATGAGAGAAACTCTTAACAATATAGGAAGAGAACTCTTGTGGTTAGCTTGGCCTAAAGAGAGTCTTAACTTCATTTCCCAAGAGTGTTGGAGCCATTACAAATGTAGAGGGACTATTTAACTAGAGAACAGATGGAGTTGAGGAAATTAGCTAGAACAGACAGAGCTGACCCTGGAAAAGTGATAAGGCTACTTCATGTGGAATTCAGGAAAGGCTGGTGCATTACATACTGTCAATATTACCCTCCTTATTAGAGTCTCCCTGCTAGTCTATCTCCTGCTATTTTGACCACATGCCTAGTGGTGGGTTTTTGTTTTTTTGTTTTGCCCTCCTTTCCCTCCCAACTGTGTTCTTGGGAGGGACAGGCATTTTGCTGTAAAAGGAGTCCGGGCATCCAGCAAGTGTATGAAAAAAGCAGGGAAGATATGACTTTCACATGTGGCCATTTACTTGGTTGTACCTAAAGAAAGAGTAATAAATGGAGAACTCAGGACTGAAGGAACTCCCCTGGACTAAGGTGCCCCTCAGAGGAAGTTTTGCAAACTCTTGAGTTTGGACATGGGGAGGACAAATTCTGATCCTACACAAGAAATATAAAGGATTTTTATATTACACAACCAGAAGTAAATAACCCAAAACAAAAGCCACAAACTATAAACTGGAATAAAAAATGTTTAGGAATAAATATATTGTTGAAATTTTATCATCTAAATAAAATACAGATTATCAGATCACACAATATCCTATACGCACAGTACACAATGTGCAAAGCTGGGAATATTTTCTGAACCAAGATACATATCATGCCAAAATACTGAAGATTAATTTGCTAAATTGTTATAAATCCTTAAAAGTTGTAAATCCTTAAAAGTTTAGGTCAAAATATGAATAGAAACTTGACCGGGTGAAAAGAATAGCAAATGTTTGTATTATGATAGTATTAGAATAGTAGATATATATGCAAAAAGAATTATATGTACCTGTCATTGGATTATACAGATTAATTAGCGTTATGTATATAGGTCCACTAGCCCATCATCAGGTCACAAGCTCACCTAGTCCAGCGTACCATATCACAAAGTAGCTAGCTGGCTGTATGCATACAGCAGGCAAGTTAATTCTCTTGCTTTCTACTTAAAGTAGAAAGCCTGTGACTCAGAAAATAATATAAAACAATCCAGGCGGCTAGCCATTGATTCATCCACTGAGTCATCTAGACATTCAGTCATCCATGACTTTGTCCAGACCCTTTTCAAAGCCATCAAAATTGTTGGCCATCAGCACATTTGATAGCGGTGAATTCCACATTTTAATTAAGGACTGGCAGAAGATTTACTTCCTTTTCTTGGTTCTGAATTACCCTGCATTTTGTTTCAATGAATGATTCATCCTTGAAACAGTGTTTTAGTTCTGCATTGTGTCATGAGAAAAAATAAACTAAAGTAGTGAATATCCTGTTTTCTCAGCAAAATACTAAATTTGACCTTGGCACTAACTTGAACTACATTGTCCAAATTTTGGCTTGTCAGCAACTCCCAAGAATCTCAAAGATCCTTCTTTCCAACATCATTAGATTCTGCAAAGATCCTGTTCTATTCCTGACCCAGATTAGAAAGCGATTAACGACAAGTACAAAAAGGTGCTTGCTAATGACATCTAGCATATGCACTAAGGTCATGTAGGAGAAACTGTGTCTCAATCTTTGAAGACATTTGCAATTAGGGGGAGAAGTAATTCAATTGGATTCTTGCACTATCTCCTCCTTTTATTTCTATCTCCCACATATGGACATTACCTATAACCCCATATTAAATATTAATAAAATGCAGATTTTAAATATTTAAGTTTTACATTCATGCTAATGAATACTGTCAATCACCCATGGCTAAACATGTAGCTAATTTTAAGGTTAAGACCAGATGTCTTCATGATCTTCTCAGTGAACATCAGGTTATCAACTGAAAGGTAAGGAAAATAGTAAACCGCTTTTTTCAAAAGTTCACAAGAATTAATACTGTTGTCATCAGTATTTCTAAAATTATCATTGTTCATACATGTATTTCGTCTCTGAAGAATGTCGATCAATTAAATATAGCTTTTTTGTATCTTAATTAAAAATCAATTATAGTTTTTTTTTAATGGCAGTAATAATATGAATTTATCTTCACATCTACCTCACTAGTTATGAGGCAATAGACAAAACTATGTGATAAATATGCTGTCTCATAGCTGTTGATACAGATGTATAAACAAAAAAGATTTAGAAACACTGAGATTATTCGTCAATTTCCCAAAGGTCATTTATGAATGTGATTTTATTCTTGACAGTCACAACTTGTATTAGTATATAAGTTATAAAACTAGAACTATAAATAGATTTCATCAAGTAATATTTATCTATTCTTTCTCGCTTTTCATTTTCACTTCGTTAAGCAAATAAATGATACCTTAATAACCAAATAAATGCTACCATAGTATTGTCTCTTATTCTAAAATGACACCCAACTACCTACAATGATGTCAAAGTAAAAAGAAACAATTAATAATTTGGAGCAATTTACCTGTATTCAGAAAATCTGCCTGCTATAAATGCAAAAGTACATTTTTAGTTGTATTGGATCTTAGCACTGGACAGTTGACAGTTTTTCTGGAATATAGGAAACTCTTTGAACAGGAAATATCTATTAAGCTATAATGTCTATATGGCATCATAATTTGCATATCTTTATTGGGCCTATTATACACATAGATAAAGATACATTGCAGTTGTAAAAGACTCAACATCATACAAGTAGTACATGTTTCATTTAACAATTCTTACAAATAAATAACATATATGGGAGATACATAATGTTTTGTATAGTTCTTTTGGAAGTATAGTGGAGACTTAATGAGCAAAAGAAATTCATGACACCATTACATTTCAGCATATTGCATTATGCCTACACATATAAATATCCCTATCAAATTTGAAAATGTATTCCCTGTTTATTGAAATCCCCATCCATGTAGAAATTCTGCAATGTACAAACTTGTGTGCCGCCAATCTCTCTTCCTATATTGATTGAAGTAGTTTTAGATTTGGCTTTGGAAAATCTCTGGTTAATTGACTGGAGGGATTCCAACATTTATTTTGAAAATATCTTTAGGAGATCCAGTTCAAGACTTTATAGCTACATGACAGGAATAAAAAGCTGTTTAAACAAATGATTTGTATGGCATATGCTAAATTATTCATTTTTTTCAATTGAAAATTATACTGGAGATTTAAATTGGGATGAATGTTTTGATCCTATTAGATTTCAGGTTACAAATGAAAGCTTACAATTGTGGCATCGGAGAGTTGTACTTCCCTGAAGTACAGTAAAATCCTCAGGTAGCTGTCTAGCAAAGCTGAAACTGTGATAGTATAAGTATGTAGTTATTCATTAACTTGATTTACTTTTTTAGCCTTTGCTTTACTCACACACATAAATACAGATGTGTTATATGGACACAAAGCTTAGCATAAGAGAAAGAAGTCCCAAGGAATTGTTCCAGCTAAAGTGCAACTCAAGTTTGATAAGGGAGAAACATGGGCATTGCATAGCATTTTTATCCATGTTTATACTGTATATATTTCTTCTGGTCTACTTCTACTTTGGAAGAACATAATCTTAAATTTGGGATCATTTTCCCGATTATGGATAATCTTGATTTAGGGTAAACAGAATATAACTTTAAACCTGCTGTTCCAGGAAATCTTATGGTTAAAACAGGACGCAAATAATATGCAGTTGTATACAAGTCTATTATGTATGTAACAATACTTTCAAAAAAGTACTATACCTATTTCCCTGAAAGAAAGCACCATTGAACTCAATGACACTTATTGCAATTGAGCTAGTATTTGGCTTCTGCTTTATTTTTCAAATAAAGATCTACCTTCAGTAATACCCATAGTGATAATATCTTTATAGAGTAATATCTCTATAGAGATACATATAGAAAATGTAAGCTGAATATGGAAATTCCTTTTCTGCTAATCAAGAGAAGCAATTAAACACAAGGTTCCTTAAATAGTATTCTGTCACAAGCCATCATGTTTCCGTCACAGTACATATGGTCCAATTGTTTACAGATGAAAAAAAAGAGAATGAAAGAATGAAAATCCATGATCAGATGTTAAATCAAGATGTTTTCTTCACTTTCCAATGATGGGCTGTCTGCCAACACTTACAATAAGAAATTCAGAGGATTTGTTTTTTGTTTTTTTAAATAGAAAAAGAAGAGGACATTTCTCATGTTTTAATATTACTGTATTGTGTCTCACCAATATCAGATTCAATGGAAAAGAGGACTTGTTTTAAGTCTCTTTTGTTCAGTTCTTGATAAACACTTCCTTGGAAAAGTGTACTTTGTGCACATGATAAAAGAGTGAAAAATCAGGAGTAAAAAATGAGCTCAGATGAGAATAGGTACCATGACATAAAGGCAAAGCCACCTGCCAGTGATAACATTCCCTTCATTGCACCAATTGGCAGCCAGAAGCTCTTGATTTATTCTAGTCGGTTGTGATAGTAAGCTCAGTGCTTCAATTGACTGTTCATAGGATGGACAATTTAAGGTCATTTTTCTGAACTCTTACTGAATATTTCATTAATTTATAAAACCCAAATATTATGTAAACTTTTTCAGTTTTGGAATGTCTGATCGAGGCTTCATTGTGATGGTGTAAATATATTATAATTTCATTATTAGGCTCATAACTTGCTTTTCATCAAGTAACCGAAGATATATGTATTACCTTTTCCTTGCTACCGTCTGTAAAAAGCTGCACATAAATATAAGGTATACATTCAAATTTGCAAAATGATGTCATATTTAACTTTCTATTACATAGAGGTTCTGTTCGCTTCTGCTCAGTTTGGGATACATTAAAATTGACCATGTGATTAAGGTTGCCTAAATTTCCAATTGTATCTTCTGTTTGAAGGGTTAAATGCAAAAGAATTATATAGGGGGAAAATCGCCTGCCTGCCATCAGAGTTTAGAGCTTGTTAAGAAGGACCCCTCTTCCACCCCAGCCATTCGCTTTCCAGGAGACAAGGCAGCCAGAACCAGTTGCTCACCAAAGAGGTGGATTGCATTGCAGCCTGCAATCCATTTCCTTGGTGAGCAACTGATTCTGCCTTCCTTCCTTCAACTGGGTAAGTAATTGGGATTTTGTTTTTTGTTTTTTGCTTTAAAAAAATAAGTAAATTAGGGGGGTTTATTTTTTTGGTTTTTTTTTTAGGATTTTATTTTAGACATAGCCATTTAAAATTTAGGAAGTTTTAAATTTAGCTGCTTTTATCTAAAAATATAAATAAAATAAAAT
>JANHFT010001982.1:298145-308217 GCA_032467955.1 Pseudoxenodon macrops | reverse complement strand
CCAAACCCAGCCACGATTCCCTGTACTCTATCATTCTGTCTTCCAGCTGTAGCTTTGGATCATCCTGATAAAGCATTGTCTTCCTTCTTCAGCTTATTACTAACACGTGTGTCTTGCTAAAGCTGAGTGTGTCTCCCTTCAGATGCTTATTGTCTCCCATTCACAAATCTCTGCACAATTCCTAGAAGATACCGTAATCCTATTATAAAACTGCTCATGTCACTTGTTTTGAAAGCAAGCAGGCATCCAGTTACATAGCATGAAATATGTATTAAAATGTATTAACATTGACAGGATTATAATGAAACCTAGATCCAACCAAACATACCTATAGTATATGTGTTCTTGCTATACAGTGGTGGGATTCAAAATTTTATACTACCGGTTCTGTGGAATGGTTTGGTGGGCATGGCATGGCTTGATGGACGTAGCTTGGTGGGCGTGGCAGGGGAAAGTTACTGCAAAATCCCCATTTCCTCTCAATCAGCTGGGACTCAGAGAATAGACGGGGGTGGAGCCAGTCAGAGGTGGTATTACCGGTTCTCCGAATTACTCATAATTTTCACTACCAGTTCTCCAGAATTGGTCAGAACCTGCTGAAACCCATCTCTGTTGCTATAGTATTATATAGGAATGCGCCAATCTGCACATCTGCACACAGACAAAAGATACAGGATCCTGGAAAGTATTGCTAATCCATTATTACTATACTTTTCACTATAGTATACTTTGTAAAACAAGTGAGGTCCTCAGAGATGGGGATGATGGAACTTGCAGTTCAATGTTATCTAGAGAAGTCCAGATTAGTAAAGCCAGACATATAGTCATTTGCAATTCTCAACAGGAAAAGACCTGAGTTCATTCCATTAGATTTCTTCCCCTAAAAAAGTTGTTGGCACTTCAACTTTCCTACTCTACAGGCTATGGAAATATGTACACCATATCATTTTCATATGCCATTCATTATCCAACCACAGATGCACACAGAAGTTCTGGAATGCTTTAATAACAGACAACTCTGACAGCAAAGGTAAATAGATTATACTGTATTTGTAATCTCTCATCCAGTTATCATTTGATTTTTTTTTTAAATAACTGAAAAAAACTTTGTTTTTCCTAATTTATGTTAGGAAAATATTACAAATTTACACATCTTTCTGCTATCCTTTTGTAACCTTAAATGGTATACAAATCAGTCAAGCAATTTGTAAAAAAAAAAAAAAGCATAAATGGATCTTTGGTCTTTATAGAATGTACTCAGAGGTCACATGTAGTTTGCAGATTGCAGGTCGCTGAGCTCCCATAGTCTGCAAAGTACATGTTCTGGGTGTCCCATTAGTTGTATACAGTGCATAGAACCTATAACCCACTACCATAGAAGGCTGTGACTGTTGGCAAGCCCATATAGTATTGTTTGCTCTGCAATGTTCCTCTTGCCTTATATGTAAATAATATGAGTAGAGATGGATGTAACATATCTTTATGACACTGCCACTTCTCTTTAGGGCATCGATCAAAGGGAGCTTTGAAATATATGCTACAAGTCCTCTGATTTACTAAAGGATAAAGATAGTAAACTCATCCAAGTTTAGAGGGTAAGAAGAATAATGCTACTAGAATAATAGAAAGGTATCTTATATAAAACTAAGATCATGGCATCCGGCCTTCTCAATTCCAGGCAAATAGATGGGGAAGAAATGGAGGTAGTGACAGATTTTATTTTCCTGGGCTTCAAGATCACCACAGATGGGGACTGCATCACAGATGGGGACTGCAGCCAAGAAATTAAAAGACGCTTGCTCCTGGTGAGGAAAGCTATAGTAAATCTAGACAGCGTACTAAAAAACAGAGGCATCACCCTGCCAACAAAAGTGCATATAGTCAAGGCTATGGTTTTCCCAGTTGCAATGTATGTCTGTTAAAGTTGGACCATAAAGAAGGCTGAGTGCCAAAGAATTGAGGCCATTGAACTATGGTGCTGGAGAAGATTCCTGCGAGTCCCTTGGACTGCAAGGCAATCAAACCAGTCAGTCCTAGAGGAGATCACCCCTGACTTCTCTTTAGAAGGCCAGATCCTGAAGATGAAACTCAAATACTTTGGCCACCAAATGAGAATGAAGGACTCACTGGAGAAGAGCCTAATGCTGGGAATGATTGAGGGCAAAAGAAGAAGGGAACGACAGAGAATGAGGTGGCTGGATGGAGTCACTGAAGCAGTAGGCATGAGTTTAAATGGATTCCAGAAGATGGTAGAGACTGACTGGAAGGCCTAGAGGAACGTTGTCCATGGGGTTGTGGTTGATCGGACACAACTTCACAACTAACAACAATTATTACTTGATGAGTATAAAGTAATTATTTAATTACCCTAGAATCCGTAGAATTTGGTGTAATCTGTATAAAATCTAGATTAACAACTGATTAACAAATAGTGACTGGATTTTGCTTGCTGAGAATCAGGGGATCACCTTATTCTTTGCAACTTTAAAAAAGGAATAAGCTTTGGATCTCTACACATTTTGTTTTTCTTTAGAGGTAAGTTTTTCCACAACAATATTTGCATTTTTTTTAGATATGTAATGCTGATTGAAAAGTAGTAGGTAGTAATCTCTTGCAAAGAATTAATGTTTGTCAAAAGAAGTTACCATTTTGGGAGGAGCATCCCATTTTTGTAAACTTTGCTGGGGTCTAATGAAGCAGTAGGCAACAGTGCTTTTACAGGAAATTTATCTGCAATTTTAACAGTGTTGGCACATTGATGGAAAAACAAAGTAAGTGGTTTATTATACTGCTTAAAATACATTTAATCTTAACTAATGAACGGGATTAATGGCAATTGATGGCAATGGAGATGGGGGTTGTAACATACTTCAGGAGGTCAATTTATCACTTTTAAAAGCTTTACCTAGTAGACCAACTAATATTTTATTAACAGTTGGCATGATAGCAGAAGAACAAATATCTCACTCGCTAACTATCTTGTTAAACTTGGCAGTTAAGACATTAGCCCAAGTAATTCCAGATGGAACAGTTTCTCATTTCTTCCCCAGTCCACTTATATTAAAACTTGGAGGGTGTGTGATTAAGTTTTTAATTTTAATTTTTATTATTTTCTATTAGTGGGCTGTACTAAGTACTACTATACTACTTGAGTTATGCAGGTTGGTTGTAAGCTTGTGTTTATATGTCACAATTATTTTTATTTTAAAAATAAAAATATGTATGCTTCCCAGCACTTTTTAACATTTCAAACGTTTTGTTCAGAACACTTTTTATAGTGAATATTTTACTATAAATCAGGGCAGTCAATGTTCTTTAAATGGTATAGTACAGTCACTCTGAAGTAATTTCTTGTGAATAATGGGGGGATGTAGAAACAGGTAGCATGCAGGTGGAACATAGAGCTACTTTTTTTGAGAACTAATTCTTTATATCCAACGCAATAGGTAATCAACCTGAATTCCTCCTCTGAAAAACATGGCTGAAAGCATCCATCCCTGACTCAATTACCATAGAAAGAGACTATCATGTTTACTGGTCCGATCGTGAAACCCGTAGAGCAGGGGTGGGTTGTGAATCATTTTGCTGCTGGTTCACTCAGAGTTGTGTTTTGCGCATGTGTGAACGCGTGTACATGCACGCAGCAATCAGAAAACAAAAAAAAATCCAAAATGGCAGCACCATTTTGACACCGAAGGAACTGGCTCTGTGACATCATCGCCGAGTTACTACCGGTTCTAAAGAACCGGTTAGAACCGGGTAGGAACCCATGTCTGCTGTAGAGGAGGTGGTGTTGCTATCTTCTATAAAAAGGCCTAAATCTAAAAAAATATCCAAGTTACACAGGAACTCGCTCTTCCTGAGACCATCATCTGCAAGCTGTCCTTAAATACCACATTTCATTTCTTACTATGTTACAGAGCCCCTGATTATGACATCGTACATGTGAACAAGTTAACTTTGCTATTAATGGCAGCCTCCTGCCCACACCTTCTTACCTTTCTTGGTGACCTCAATCTATCTCTTATTAATTTGACTGAGCATTAAAACTATTGTATATACATTTAAGTGCTTTTATGTGATTAATACATTTAGTCATTAATAAAATACGGAATTTAGTCAAGAAAGAGATGCAAAAAGTAAAGTGCTACAAACATAATTTTCAACCACATGATTTTGAATCTATATTATTGAATGATCATATGAAAAATAGTTAAAATAGCAAGATCAGCTGTCTTTGAATTGTATAAAATCTTCCTCAAACAAAACTCTAATGTGAAATTTTCAATAAACGTAGCTATTATTTTTTATTTTGAATATCATTTTATCAAAATTGATTGTTTTTTGTTTCTTTTCTATAATATTCCACAGAAGCATGTTATATATGATGTCCTACTGTTGATATTGCTACCTGACAAGCAAATTCTAGAAGAAGAGAGGGGTCAAATGCATCAAAAGTCTTGAGTCCCTTCACACCCCAAGAGATCTAAGTCCAGCCCACCTTGAATTCCATTTACTCTTATCTACTGTCAATTTGCTGTGACCATTAATCATTCAGATTCTTGTAGAGAGTTTAAGCTTGCAATAAACCCTTGTATTCATTTGAATGGCTGGGTTTCCTGATTTCTGTGCTTAACACAGATACTGCATTTAATAATGTGTTGTAGAAAACTGAACAATCAGGGTACAACTTTGAGGAAGATAAATGTTTATTACAATGATTGTTGGGTGCCTGATTAACAAGAGGGATAATGAACAATGGAAAAGCAAAGATTTCTTTAATAGAAGTTGAGGATTACAGGGTAGGAAATCCTAGACATCTGATTTGCTGTCTGGCTTTGGGGAAATAAGGTAGGTCCTTGTCCATACTTATGGAACTATTTCTATTGTTCGGCAAAGTCATACTTTTAGGACAGCAGCAGAATTTAGGAAGTCTATTGGAATGTTGAACTCGTCAAGCTGGTTGAGGGTGGAATGTTGAAGTTGTTAACCCTAAACCTAACAATAGTAACTGCACTTCAACTTATATACCACCCCATAGTGCTTTACAGCACACTCTGGGTGGTTTAAAACATCAGCATATTGCCCCCAACAATCTGGGATCTCATTTTATTGACCTTAGAAGGATGGAAGACTGAGTCAACCTTAAGCCTGTCAGGATCAAACTCCTGGTTGTGTGCAGAGTTAGCCTGCATTACTGCATTCTGTTACTCTGAGCTGATGTTGATTTAGATGAGATTGCAGGGGGATCTGTCTAGGGACAGGGAGGGTGAATTTGAGTCTAAAAGAATTAGACAAAAAGATTTTATGGCTTTGACCCAGATCACGTATAAAATATACGGGGAAATGTGCAGCCACCATTACATTTGCTACGTTCATTTTCTCCATAATTGACCAATGTTTTTTATTTCCACTGTGTGATTTTTTTTCCTGTTCTCTTCCTGTTGCCCCAATAAACACCAAATCCTTGAACTTCTGTTATGCTGATTGTTCATGGTGGTGGTTATGGCAGTTCTGCCTGAGAAAGATGAATTAAGAATATTGGGAACAAGTGCTAAAATATATATACTTTCAGCACTTTTACAGAACACATGAAGGTTATTTTACCTACTCAGCTAAACTAAGCAGGCATCTATATCAGGATGCAGTGATGTAGAAGATATTGAAGAAGGATAATCATTTTAATGACAATGGGAAAGACATAGCCATCATTTCATATTGCACAAGAAAGGATAAGGACTAACCACTCCTGTATTTCAGCAAGAAAACTGCATACATACACAAGAATTGATGAAGAACTGAGGATATTTTGGATTTACTAATGAATTTTAGATTAAATTCTAAATTTTAAATTAGTAGCTACTTTAAACTATACTCTTGCTGGCATTGCCAAGCAAGAAAAGAAAATTTGAAGTTGCAAAGATAGAATTGCACTGAGAATATGTAACATGACACATAACAGTGGGAAATCTCAACCCAGTGAAAGGTGAAATGAATTGACTAGCCCAGTGATGGCTAACCTTTTTGCCATTGAATGCCACAATGGGGGGAACACACATGCATGGCCACACCCATAATTTCATGCACCCCCCTGGGCATGCATGCATGACACCCCGCCCACCCTCTCCCAGCATGTGATGGCACGCTGGTTTTTTTTGTCTTCCCAGGCTTCAGAGCTTTTCTAGGAGCTTGGAGAAGGCAAAAACAGCTTTCCACACACACACACACACAGAGGCCCTCCGGAGGCAGGAAATGGCCTATTTGCCAACTTTCTGTTGGATCAGAAGTCCCTTTTTTTTTTTTTCTGTCCCAGGCTTCAGAGCCTTTCTAGGAGCTTGGGGAGGGCGAAAACGGCCTTCCCCATCTCCCTGGAGGCCTTCCGGAGGCCAGAAATGGCCCATTTTGAAGTTGAATCATGCAAGCGCTGGACCTGAGCTTGGGTGCCCACTGATATGGTTCCACGTGCCACCTGTGGCACACATGCCATATGTTCGCCATCACTGGACTAGCCATTAGAATCTTGAAAGTGAATTAAAATGGACTGAAATGCTTATGTTAAATATTAGCCTCTGGAAAGCCAGTCTTATTTCCAGAAGAAGGCTGTCCCAAAGCTAGATGCCATTGTCAAAAGACAATAGTCTTTAGTCTAAGTCTCTCTCACTTCAAGAAAGCAAGGATAAAAAACATTAATATCAAAAGTGGATATGTTAACCATTTTGACCATAATATTGCCATATTGCAAATTATATTAACTTCAATAATTCATTCCATGTAATCTGGTTTTAAAAGAGCTTCAAACTTCAACCAATATTAGATTTTAATGGCTGTTTTAGAAATTTAATTAGGGAATCTTGAACTGGTCTTGTACCATAAATAAATGATTTAATTTCAATTGGTCATGGTGGGTTTTTAGAAAAAGCTTTTAAAATGGTGCAAATTAAATTTTTTGAATATATTTTCATAAAAATGGTTCCCTTTTAGTAATTAGATGAAAATATGGTATTATAATATTTAAGCTAAAATCATAACTGGGACTGCTTTTTACTAAAAAAAATTGTACAAAAGGTAGGAATGTCCATAATCTTGTTTTATATTTAATTTGCATTTCAATTATTGGTCTGTTTTATTAAACCATCAATTAATGTTTTAAGTAGGACTTATATTTAAGCTGAATTTGAAAATAAATTATTTTCTATATAGATTACATTTTGAATTCTTATTCATAAGGAATAAGATTCTTTATCTAAATGTGTAGCCATTGTACAATAGTTTGGTAAATTATTAATTTATCAGATTAATTGAAATAACCCATATATTTCCAAATACATTTCAGGTGTCTACAGTTTTTTTAAATAAAAGCTTTGGCTTTTCTTTATTATCTGAATTCTAAGGTTTCTGGAATGATTATTCCTAGGATCTTTGTTGGGTTAAATATTACAAATTGTATATGCAGATATGCATATTATCAATATAAATGTATAACTGAAAATTCCAAGGAATTAATGAAACATTCAAAGACTGCAAAACATATTTTTATTATTTAGAGATAAAGGCTTAATCCTGAACCTTCTTCATCTGAAAAAAAGGATAATTTGAAATAATTCCACCTAAAATGGAGGCAAGCTAAATATTTGGGGGGAGATGTGTCATACTTTAGATCAGCTTATTGTTATAATTCCTTCAATACATTTTATGCATTTAGAAAATTGGATTGCCTACAACTCTTCAATAGGACTATATTCAGTTAATTCTTCTACTGATTTTTTTAGTTTGGCCTTGTTGTATTAGGTGTCTCTGAACCTGCCCCTCCCCCACTTAATGTCATATTGGAAAGTATTTTGGAAGTATCAAAATCTACAATTTACTCCTATTAGGAAGCTAAGCAATATTATTAAGATAAACACTGGTAAACTTAAAAAACTGAAGA
Source organism: Pseudoxenodon macrops (assembly GCA_032467955.1). Lineage (NCBI taxonomy): Eukaryota > Metazoa > Chordata > Lepidosauria > Squamata > Pseudoxenodontidae > Pseudoxenodon > Pseudoxenodon macrops. The sequence goes on along the minus strand of JANHFT010001982.1, from coordinate 300,290 downwards.
AGAGTTTGGAATGAAGACTGGGAATATCCATTTTTTAAAGAAATAAGAATCTTGTATTTTAAATAGCATTCAGTACATTGGTTTGAATCTTAAAATGATACTAATTCATCCAAGTATATATTTTTTAATGTTCATTGGACATCTCAATGGATGTTGAAAGGTTGGGTGTCAATCTGTTCAGGCCGAAGACGTGATATATTTGACATCTATGATTTGTTGTGGCTGAGTAGTCACATTATTGCTAATATGATTTTGGGAAGAGAAATAAGATGTTTAAAACTGTTAACGTGAGATGAAATATATAATAAAACCTTTGAATGTATTGATTTATGAAAAATTTAAGACTCAGTAAATTTGAAATGTAGCAAAAAAGATAAATGTGTAATGTTATAAAGAAATTGCCACTTAATGTTCAAGACTCAATAGTCCTGGATGGAAGAAATATGTTCAGTATCAGTCTTTGAATTGGCTATTAACATAATAAAAAGTATTTATTTACAGTAATTCATTTATTTCAATTTATATGACTGCTCATCCCATCATCATGATTCTGAGCAAGAACAACAATTTAAAAATACTACTAAATAACAGCATAATAAAAAATACATACGGTAATTGTCAGCTGTGATGTGGTAAAACTATAATGAAACATTTAAAATCCGACATCAAAATAGCCATTTCACAGGCTCTGCATTTGATCAATAATCAGCATGCTTCTTGTGAATAAGGTTTAATCCACTTTTTAAAATGTAGTTACTGTTATTTATTTATTGAGATGTGTGCATTTATATATGTTTTGTTTGTGTTCCAGATTATTTTTGTCATTTTTAATAAAACGTGATATTTTACATTGCACATATAATAGATTTCTTTTATGTTGATGGAAAAAAGAAGAAAAGAACAGAGATGCCTGGACACAAATTTGACAGTGGAAATGAAATATTAAAAAAATAGTTACAAAATGTCACCTTCCATCACTAACCTTAAAATGGCCATTTCTGAACAAAGGAAAATAAAAATTTTGCAATATGAAATTACTGAAGCACAAATTATCAAGAAGTTCAACTTGGACTGTGGCTTCAACAAAATCAACGCTCTTTTTATCTTCATTGTCATAATTTATTAAATGTATGTGCTGCCCAATTTCCAGTGACTCTGAGAGGTTAGGATTAGGGCTAGTAGTTACCATAGTAGTTAGCATTACTATGCTGCATATTCAGTGGTGGGATTCAAAACCTTTTACTACCGATTCTGTGGCCGTGGTGTGGCTTGATGGGCATGGCTTTGTTGGTGTGGAAGGGAAAGGATACTATAAAATTTCCATTCCCTCCCCACTCCAGGGGAAGGTTACTGCAAAATCCACATTCCGTCCCGATCAGCTGGGACTCAGAAGGCAGAGAATAGATGGGGGCGGGGCCAGTCAGAGGTGGTATTTACCGGTTCTCCGAACTACTCAAATTTTCCGCTACCGGTTCTGCAGAACTAGATAGAACCTGCTGAATCCCACCTCTGTGCATACTGATTAGCTCACCAACGCAACTTCTGTCTTAATTACCACTAAGTGTTTTGCTATATTTATTTATTTATTCAATTATTTATTTATTTATTTTGGTAGCTCCAAGTCACTGTTGACTCCTGATGACTGCCTGAACAAGTCCCTGTATTTTTCTTGGCAAGATTTCAGGAAACTGGTTTGTTGTTGCCTGGTTTCTAGGGCTCAGAGAGAGTGACATTGTCACATTTAGTCCATCTGGCTTTGGACTAAAATGTACAACTACCAGTTTCTGTCCTAGTGCTTTAAACATGGGTATACAACCTTTTGGCTTGCCTGGGCCACATTGTGTGAAGAGAAATTATCTTGGGCTGCATATAAAATATATAACATAGTTAATGTATATAAATCACAGAATAATATTCAAAGTTTACAATCTTGTAAGGTCAAATTCCTAGCTGCCCAGGGCTGCATGCAGCCAGGACATGCATGACTTCAACATTGCACCAAACTGGCTCAAATGTTTTTGAATAATCATTTTAATGTTAGATCGTGCAGGTAAAGAAGGAACGAGATGCAGGAACAGTCAGCTACCTTTATTGGATCCTTAGTGGAGGCAATACAAACTGCCGGCAGGCTGCAGGGAAGCCGCT
>JANHFT010001982.1:271884-284179 GCA_032467955.1 Pseudoxenodon macrops | reverse complement strand
ATTCTATTCTATTCTATTCTATTCTATTCTATTCTATTCTATTCTATTCTATTCTATTCTATTCTATTCTATTCTGTATGGTACTAGAAAATGTCCTATGCTATGCATTAGGGCCTTCTTAAGCCCCAAAAATATTTGGTCTATTCCTGGACTGAGAGGCCTTGCTCAAAGGCACTTCCCAGGTGGACTACTGCAATGCTATCTATAAGAGGTTGTCTTTGAAGATCCCTTGGACGTTTCAACTGATCCATAATGTGGCAGCTTTTGCAAAGCTGGCCACACCTTAGTTTGGCCTTTGCTCAAAGGTGGGTTCCTACTGGTTTGGACTGGTTCTACCGAGTAGGTAGTAAGCTGCTGTGATGTCATGAAGCTGGTTCTGGTCCGCGGACGGCACCATCTTTTTTTAAAATTTTCTTTTTGGATTTTTTTTTTTGCATTTTTCCAGGTCTTTTTTTCTTTTGCACATGCTCAGAAGCCAAGTTTCCAGCACTGCACATGCATTGCCATCTTGTTTTTGGCGCATTCACGTGGTGTGGGAGGCAGCGAACTGGCGGTGAGGTAAATTAGAATCCACCCCTGCCTTTGCTGCTCCTGGTTTCTTTCTGAAAGCAATTTATGGTACTGGTACCTTTAAAGCCCTAGAGGGCCAGTATATTTGTAGGATCACCTCTCACTGAGAGTATTTGCTTGCTCCACTAGACTAGATAAAGGCAGAATGCTCCAGATCCTGTCCCTTAGGTATAATGGTACCTAGGAAGCATGCCTTTTGTATAGCAATCCCTATCCTGTGGAATACCTTTCCCCTAGGATCCAGTGGCCCCCCACATTTTAGCCTTCAAGAAAACTGTAAAGAGCTGGCTTTCCCCTCAGGAACTAGGTATAGGGTAAAGGTAGTACCCAGAGATTATATAAATTGATGGATTGAAAATGGTGGGTCAAATAATAACAAAATAATAAATGATGGCCATCTACGTTCTGACCTAAGCTTAGTACAGAAGATCATCTACCATAACGTCCTACCTGTTAATGACTACTTTAACTTCAACTGCAATAACACTAGGGCTATCAATAGATACAAACTAAATGTAATCTGCTGTAATCTTGATTGCAGAAAATATGACTTCAGCAATAAAATTGTCTGGAACACTCTACCTAATCCTGTTGTTAGTTTTTCTAACCGCCATACTTTTTACCTTAAACTGCATACCATGGATCTTACACATTTCTTAAGAGGTCCATAAGGATAAGTGCACCAGTGTACCTACCGGTTCTGTCCTACTGTCCCCACTTATATGTACTCATTTTATGTGTTTATGGCTATGGTTTGCTTATTTATATCCATTTATTTGTGCCATTTTTTCATGCGCCAATGTCTATGTCTATACTGATGCTTGTTTCATTGTACTTGTTGACAAATAAATAAAAGTAAAATAAAATAAATAAATAAATAATCAGATGCTGGGAATATGGAGAATAGAGGAAAAACTGTCACAGGAGAGAGTTGGACCATTATTTAGTCCAAGTAAGGAGAAAACTCTGAGAAAGACACTAACTCCACCTTAATTTATGCTAGGTATAAGCTGAACTCGAGAATGGCTTTGATGGGCTTTCAAGATTGTTCATTACCCTACCAGCAATAAATATCCTTCCAATGGTTCATGTTTCTTGAGTTTGCCAGAACGTTGCAGGGTTGGCAGAGCAGATGGTAAATCTAAGAAAAAAGAGAAAGAAGACAAAACTGGCAGATATTCCATCCACATCTCTTTTTATAATAATCTTACATATAAGAATGCAAACTGTGCCTAACAGTGTCACATTGGACCTTGTAGGTCTGTTCTATTTCACTATCCCTTTTAATTAAAAATCCATAGAAAAAGTGCTTTGCCTTAACCCAAGTGGCAGACAGAGTGGCTTCTTCTACTTTTCTTTGCATTCTACAAACTTAATTCTTGATACTTCCTGGAATGACACAAAATGGGAAAGAAGCCTGTAATCTGCAAAAAAACAAACAAACAAACAACTTGGTGCTGCCATAGATATGCTGGACTTTTTAAAAAGAAAAAAAATGTAAGGAAATATGGCTCCCTCACACAATTTATAAAATAAGTGCGGCTCCTCTCTGCCCAGTCTTGATCTGATGTGGAGGAATGAATATAGACCTCAATCCTGCTAACAAATCACCTCAGTTTGCTTCCAGCAGGTTCCAAGGCAGATTATTTTTAATTGCTGCTGGCATCAGAACTACCTAGATCAGCACAAATGTAGAAATGCCTGTGCTCACTTGATGGATATTCAGGTATCGCAGTTGAAGCAAAATGCTTAAAAGTTATGTTAATTCCATGACATGACTATGTGGGAACATGATTTCTAAAATAATCTGATTCTGAGCCATTTAGGGCAAGTCACAAACCTTCATCTCTCCAGGTTTTGTTCAACTGTTTCTTTTATTAGCCGCAGTCAGCATGAGCTTTGATAGAGCTTAGATTAGTTTGATAGAAACTAATTTAGTATCATCTAGATCACATCTGTTACTACAAATTTTTCGTTTAGACTACTTAGATTAATGAAAATACTTCATCTAGCTTTGTTTCTATATTTAAACCATTTCTAGACTTTTTGCTTGAAACTGAATGAAACAAAACTTTAATCTTGGGATTTGATGACTGGAACTGTTTACGTTTAAAAAAATACTGTGTACTGTCAAATTTTAGAGCAAAAGTTTAATGTATCTAGGTTTAAAATTGTATCAAAGAAAGTTATCCTTTTTCTGTTTTCCTCTTCTTTTTTTAAATTCCTTGCACTTTTTCTTCTTCCCCTTCCTTTTCCCTTTTAATTCTTTATTCTCTTTTCTTATATTTTATGTTTTGTTAAAATTTAATAAAGCATATAAAACAATTTTTATTTCTTTTAAAAATATATACACTAAGCATTTTTAATGATAAAAATATTTCAAATGGATATTGCTGGTTGCGTAAGCTCTGGTATCTGGTATTGGTATCCTCAATTTGGGCTGGTTTGATTATGCAATAGTTAAAAGGAACATCAGTGCCACCAAAGTCAACAAATGGGGTAATAGAGTTGTGGAGTATCTATTCAGTGAAAACCATTTAATGATTCTCTAATTTGAAACTGGGATAGTCGTCTTATAAATTACTATTGATTAAGGAATATGGCGCCAATGAAGTCAATGAAAAATAACTGGATTGAAAATAACTTGCTACTTTCTTTCACTTTATCTCAGGGGTACCTCATGTGACATATCGCGATTTTTTCCCCTTTATAAAAATGGGGTGGGAGTGGCCAGCATGTGACGCATCTGGCCCACAGGCCGTGAGTTTGACAGCTCTGCTCTATCTGGTCAATTTCAACCACCTCAACTCCTGCATAGCATTAGGTCAGGGCTTCCACTGCATCATCTGCTTATTTTGGGATAGAATGATAAAATTGGTAAGATATTCAATATATATCAGCATACTGATACTACCTCAATCTACATTTGCCATGCTTCTATATAGATGTTAAAAAGAAAAGTAGTAAGAAGCCATACTGAAGTGCCCAAGGTTTCCACCTCTCATTTTCCAGTATAGGTACCATTTATTCAAGAAGGAAAACTAGTGCCTTAATAACACCTCTTGCAGAACACCAAGAATTTGCATCCGTTCACCAGCTGCAAATTAGTTCCAGTGATTGAGAGAGCCAGTTTGATCTAGTGGTTAAGACTCTTGGCTACAAACCAGAAGACTGAAAGTTCTAATCCCACTTTAGACCTGAATGTTTTTTTTCCCCAGTCTTTTTTAGTCCAACTTACTTCACAAAGGTGATTGTTATGACACGAATAGAAGGAAGGATTTAAGTATGCTTGCTGTGCTATAAAAATAATAAAGGTGGGATAAAAGTAAAGTATAATATAGGAATTGGGACTAGATTGATAGCAGAACAGTAAATGTAATCAATTGGAAGAAAGAGAACAAAAGACAAATATACCAAGTGAAGAGACTGTAAATATACAGGGCTCGTTATTGTTAAATAATTCTGAAAATCTATCTGAAATGAAAAGTATTGCCAAAAGCATTTTCCAAAGACCTAGGTTTAATTTCAGTTCTGATTTATTTAATCCAAAAGCTTTAACTGTATGAGGAATATGACTTGTGACTGAATAATGTACCTGAATGCATGGTACTCTTCAAGAAAAATCCTAATTTTATGCACTGAAATAAGATGCACTTTGTGCAGATTCAAAGCTGTTTTTCTTGCTAGAGGATTGGATATTTATTCTTTCCTTTTTCTATTACCCAACAAAGACAAAATGAGCTGCATTAGAACTGTATTAGAACTCCATATGAAATAAAGTAATAGAGAAAAACGACCAGCATTGTATACCCGTGCTGGGAGTGCATGCTTATCAAGACAAAGTTTACTTTCAGTAGTAAGAATTAATTTAGCTGAACTGATGTGGCGAAAGCAGTAAATACCCCCCTCCCCCGTTGTTTGTCAGGGTGTATTATATCACCCTGGATTGCTTTGTCAATAATCTGCCTGGCCTGCAAGCTAAAAATCTAAGATTGCCAGGATGACTGACAGGCTGGAGATAGCTGATAATTCTAAGGAATTGAGGTGTAAAATCTTTAAGGACCATATATACAGTATAAATGCCAGGGTATCGCCACATCACTCTGTACTTACAAAGGCAACAGCATTGTTAGTGGTAGCCTGTCTGTCCATCAAGTTTGCTACAGGAGGATTTATCCCTCTTTCACTCCTTATCTTCCATTGCTGTGTTTATTTTGAAACCAGCTGCAGAATAAATTGCTTCTTGCCTTCACCTCCTACGCAGAGTGTAATACTCTGGGAAGCCTGAGTCTATTGTATTCTTAAGGAATGGGATTTTTTTTCTTCCTCCTTCATCTTCAGTAGACTAACTTCTAATTGCATCTATGATACAGAGAGATCTTTACACCCTTCCTCCTCTTGTAAGCTTTCAAAGTGAGCATCATCTTAAAATAAGATTATCTCCAGTTGAAACTAACTGAATTGCAATGAGGGGTGAAAGACAATTTGAAATATTGAAGACAATAGGAAAGGACATGGATTTAGTTGGGAAATAAAGTAGATTTAAGAAAATATAGCCCTTCTGTCTTTAAAAAATAAATTTATTCATTTATTAAAAGTGCCTACCCTTTCTTTAACTTCTCTTTCTCCTGACAAATGTCGTGCTTGCTTTCTCTACTACAGTTCTACCTCTAGAAAAGGCTTTGCAAGGCAGATTTAATTATTCTGTTGAAGATGTCAATGTCAGAAATGATTTTACTTCTATCTCTCAAAGCACTTGTTTAGAAGAGGTCCTATTCTATATGACCTGAATTCCTTTATGAAAATGGCATTAAATTAATTACTGACAGAGACAATCTTGCCTCAGACAGTTTCTATCCAGAAATAGGTCCAAAATAAATTATGTGCACACATGGCTTGTTCTATTTTTTTTTAGAGCTTACCTGTTGGAAACATGTATAGATAATGAAAATTGCAAACTGTAGAGTTCCTGAAATGCTCTGCTTTAAATTAGGGGACACTCCATGCACTGATGTGCATTATTAATGTCTTCCTCATTACCCAGATGATATCTAATCAAATTCAGTTGGCCACTTTGTTCATTAGGAAATTAATCCACCAGTCATTCCAGTTTTTGCTATCAGATGCACTCCTTACCTTTCAGAATAACATCAACAAAGGATTTTCTTCTCCATACATTCAGAGAGTGAAAAAATAGCTCTTACTTATGGGAGGGGAAATTATCGGGTTTTGCAGAATCAGAACAGCTTCACTTAGCACACCTACAGCATTCTGTTGAAAAGTAATGGCAAGACAATTTCATGTATATTTGTATATCTTGTCACATTGTTCTACTCTCTAACATTCCATATCCATTCTTCTCTGGGGAATTTCATTGTTTTAGTATATGTTTGATGGCAAGAACGAAACATCTTTCTCTCTTGAAGTAAGCAATTCTAAAATTGACTGAGATTCTAGAAAAGATATCTTCTTAATCGTATTATGGACCCATATTAACTTCTTTTGCTAAAACAGTAAAGCCCCTTATAACACTTTAAAAACAATGCAATTTCTTATTGTATATAAGGACCCAGACAGGGCTGTAAAGTGGTATATAAGCAGTGGTGGGATTCAAATAATTTAACAACCAGTTCTCTGCCTTAATGATTTCTTCCAACCACCAGTTCACCAAACTGCTCAGAAAGTTAACAACAAGTGGTGCGAACTAGATAAATCCCACCACTGTATATAAGTCTAAGTGCTATTGCTATGTTTTAGGAGGAGAAACAGCTTCAACAGAATCTTGAAGAATAGTCCTATATGTACACATTGCTTTGTGTGATCTATATAAATAAATTATATATAGGATTATTCTATTATTTAAATAGCAGTTACAATTATATTTACTTTTTAACTGCACCTCTAAGTTTTTTAGGTGCTTCAACGTTCAATCTAGGTAGCAGCAGATGTTTCTCTCCTAAAGTGCAAAGAAAAAATATCTGCTGTAAACTCCGCATGGCATCAGGAAAGGTATCTGGCCTATAAATGCTCAGCTCCATCCAATTGCCCTATTCTACCCCAAATTAAAGGATTACATAATTGTAAAAAAAGGGGGAAAGGGAGGTGCTTCCTTAACTGATTAGGGTTTGTTTTTAGCAGATTATTATGATGTACTGATAATTGTTAAAAGCCCTTACTCTCCCCAGATGAATGTGCCTGACTGGAATAAGTTGTGTTTAACTTTGATTTAAATCAGTGGGACAATTAATCTTGTGTACCTATTTCAAAAGCACTTAATCATAATACTCTATTTTAATCCCTGCCTCAGGCCATCCAAGTTATGCTGTCAAGATTTTTTCCCCAGTGCCTGGAGTTCATGAGGGTCTAAAAGGGAAAGAAGAGGCTATGACTCAATCATAACAAAATTAAAGCTAAGATAAAACTAAGTTTTATCTACAGTATCTAGAGATCTTGAATCTTTAACTGTGAATGGGTGACACTCTCCTAGATGTCAGCTCCAGAATGGCAGCCCTCCGGAGCTACCATTTGGGGGGGGGGAGTTCCCAGAACTTGTACAAACCACCATGAAGAACCTTGTACAGGCAAAAGTACAGCTGTCTCGAACGACTCCCCCTGACGAGCAGACGACTGCGATGAATGGCAGGCTGAGAGGGGGTCACCTAACATCAGGAGCCAGAGTCAGAGTCATCGTCGGCAATCCCGGGCTATGTTGGAGCTCATTGGTTGCCAGCACCAAGCCAAGACCTGATTGACAGATGGAGAATACATTCATTATTCATGCTGTAGCTGTTTAAACCCTGTTAAAGGATAGGGTTTAGTGGAGTGGGCGGGGTATGGTGGGTGGAGAGGGATGAAAGGGGCGGTGCTTATACTTTATATGGTGTTGGTTTGCACGGGCAGTTAGCCCTAACAAGAATTTAATTTGATTGATTGTCAGTGAGTGCCAGAAGGGAGTAAACGGAGACATTACTGCTACAAGGTTTGTGTGCCTGTTTTATTTCCTTCCTCTACTTTGCTTGGAACCTGACAGTAGTTGGCTAAACAAACTACTTCCGGATGCCTGGAGGAACCAGCATCTTGGAGTGCCAATTTGGCCAGTTTCTGCTGTCATATTAATCCCTTGATTGCCATGGGGGATTTATAGATCAAGGGCTTGTTGGAAGCTGTTCACCTTGGCTGCAAATTAATTTAGCCATTGCAATATAAAGATAGACGTTTCTGCAGATGCTGAAGGCAAATGTCCAGGAAAGATTTAATACTATAGTTGTTGTGGGGGAAGGCATAAGGGGCTTCTTCTGCTCCAGTGTGTGTATGTGTGTGTGTGTGATTTGGACATAGTCTTTGAGGTGTTGAGGAGGTGGTCTGTGTTGTGGCTGGGTTAATTTTTAATTTTTGAAGCTGAAAGGGGTTCTGAAGTGATGAATCTATTACTCACATTTTAGTTCCATCTGTGATAGGGAGATACAGTAGGTGTTGATGCCCATCTGTTTCTCTGCTTTGGTAAATGTATGAGTCCCAGTACCATTATTAGGCCTGGTTTGTATTGTTTTCTTGCCTTTGAATGATATTTTTGGAATGTTAGGGTTAAGCCAGAAGGGATAAGGCCTGTCATAAGCCATATCTTTCCTTTGTAAACCCAATATAGAAAAATTATCCAGGTCATTCTCCTGGTTGGTTGGTTGGTTTCCCATTTTAATTATTAAAACATCACCAATTTCTTTTGTACATCCGGTATTTCCTTTTTCCTGAACCTTCTTATAGTTGGACATTTTAAAATCCATGTTCAGATCTACTTTGTTCTTATCTAGAAGAACCTGTTCCTCTTAACATAATATCATTCACACAGAGGCTATTTATAATGGCAGACAATCTTAATATTAACTTCTGAATCCATTGTCCACATATAACATTCAATACATGTTAAGGCATTTTTTCCCTAAATTCTGTGTTAATCAGTCAAACAGGTGTTCTTCCCTTTAATTAAAATCTTACTTCCTTTTAGCCCCCTCTAGTGTCCAAACTTCAAAGCCCCATCTTATCATGTTTTTTTTTCTATAATTGAAAACAGGAGCTATTTTCCTTCCCAAAAAAATCATTCAATTAATTTTAAAATCTTATTTCAAGTCTGTTAGATCACGCAGCATGAAAAGACTCAAGTCGCAGTGAACAGTCAGCTCTCGTTTATTAAGTCAGCTCCTGATAATCCGGACTGCTGGCAGGTTGCGGGGAACCCGCTTTTAAGGGATTCCCCAGCTCGCCTGCCGGCAACTGGCATTGGTTCATAACTCCCGCCGCTAGTTAGACAACCAGCGGCGGTTCATGCAAATGAGCAACTAGGAGGACACAAGAAAGTCCATCTACACTCAATCCAAGTATAACTTTCCAAAAACTTTACTTTGCTCATATTTTGTGTATATGCAGAAGCCCCCAAGAAAACACTCAAAACTGCCATGTGGAATTCAGTTCTGTCAGATGGATGATATCACTCCAATCCAGTTTGCTGTCCTAGCCATGTGAGCTGAAATTCAAAAGTATTTTATTATTGTTGATGTTTTCAATGTTTTCAATATTTAATCTTTCTGTCAACCCTGAAGATGACATATGTTAGTCATATTTTATTGTAACCTTTGTTTATTTTTCCTTAGCTTTTAGGTTTGCAAGTAATGAAATTTAATGGTAATTCAGAGTTGCCACTCTCTAACTGTTGAAGAGGGGAGTTTATAGAGATAAAGGGGAAATATTATGTCTAGGTGGCATTCCTTCACATAGGAACAGAGAAGATGCCTGCAGCTGGAGGAACATGGAGTTTGGAGTCACCAGACTGATGGACTGAGAATTGATTGGAGATTGTAACTCAGAGGGAAAGTTTCATACTTTTGCTTTTTATTGGGTGTAATTCTGGATCCTGGCCAGAGTCATTATTACACCAAATCCTTGCCAATTTGCTATGTTCCTAATAAAAAGACTTCAATGGGAAATGGATGCCTTGGAAGTTATTTCAGGGACATATTACTTGGAAGGTTGACATATCCATCTCTTTTGACCTAATGTGTTCATCTAGACATTATTTCTTTTCCTCTTTTATATTCTGGCATAATGATGCCAGTGTTTTGTCGGAACTGCAAATACAGAATAACTAAATGACGTTGGTTTAATCTTCCATTTATTTTAGGAAGATGTTTCCCCAAAGGGCTGGAAAAGGAATGCATTTCAAAGCACATGCTAAGGTATTGAAGGAAAACGTCTTTTCTGCTGCTTCCTTTATAAAATGTCTAATAATATATATAGTTCAAGGAATTCCAGTAAATCTCAAATCTTTGAAACATCTAAATTAAGTGAGATTATCTCGTTATCATGCAGTAGTTGTGTTTGCATAACATTAAGGCACAATTTAGCTAGATTATAGTCTAGCATATTGGTGTGAATTCAGCCTTGTTATAATTAGGGTTCAATGTGCTTCACAAACTCAGCAAATTGGGTAGCAAGGTGAGCAGATCATACAAATTCAGTGAACATCAATGAATACCAGCTTACACCGGCTATGCTTATAATTTTCTGCCAAAATTGACAGAAACTAGCCCTCTTTCCTTTTTCTTCTCACCATCTTAGTCTTCCTCACTTATATCCCATTCAATCTCTTTCTCTCTCTCTTATCACACACTTATTCGATATTTCTAATAGGTCATGGCTAACTGTATCATAGTTTAGCCAATCAGTTGCCTTGGTTGGTGAACACCTTTGAGTCATCAATTGATAAAGCTGGTTGGGTTCTCAAATCACACTGAGTCATAATGAATAAACCATGTTGCGGAAACCATCTATTAAGTTTTACACAAGCAGGATTAAAAAGAGATTAAATCTCCTCTCCTCTCCTATGGTATTGGTTCCCCTTGAGCTACTCAGTTTGTGTGTCAACTACCATGATTCTAGTCTCTCAGTATTAATCAGCTGAACAATATGGAGATGGAGACTTGTAATTGAATGTTAGGGATCCATTCATTCCTTCTTTCAAGATTATTAGTTTTAGGAATGACCAATCACTGTATTTTCCTCAGCCATATTACCGATATTTCTAGCCAATTGGAGTGGAAAGAGAAGAGGGAATATTATGTAAGCTATTCTATGTGGCTTATCTATGTGGGGTAGATAACGTGTTCTAATTTGTAAAATAATAAAAATGATTGAAAACACACTTTTTTGGGGTTGTATTAAAGTCTCTCCACTGCTAGCAATTACTCTGAAGAAGGAACGTCTCTACAATGAGAAAGAGTTCTTTTGTGAAGCCAAAGCATCCTGCAACAAATACACAATCAGAGCTCCTAGTGCTAAAATAATAAGAATTCCTTTTAATTTCAATCCTGCTAGCTTTTCTAAATGTGTTAAATCTCATGCTTCATATACCTCGTGTCAAATTACATTTTTATATCATGTGTTTTTGGAATTAACTCACAATGAACCAACTTCTTAAGGATAACTTGCTTATTTTAACAACATTTCAGACAAGCGTGTCTGTTCCTTGAACCTTCCCCATCTCATTATGTGTGTTAATTGTTTGCCCAGGCATTTGGGACATTGACCTCTTAGAATTTTTGCTACAGAAGACATGGTAAAATACATATTTTTGATGTATTCGTCAGCATTCAGCCAGGAATGGACATTTTGTTTTATGGCAGTGTGACTGATGTATTTGTTATTTGTTCTGTTTTGTTGTTGTTGTTGTTGTACACATGATTTTTTTTCATTTTTATTATTAGTGTTGGTTGGTTGTTAGTTTGTTTTCTCCTTTTTATTTTGTATTTTAACATTGGAAATATTTTTTTTAAAGACATGGTAAATTTAGATATTATTATTTTGTGAATGACTGCTCCTAATCGTTTACTGTGAAATATAGAAGTGCCACTTTAACAGAAGGATGGACTGGATTAGCATCACATGGGTTGGATGAAGAAGGAGTCAACTAGCAGACTTCTATCTTCCTTTGAGGTAAAAAACTAGTTCCCATTCTTCTACATAGTGCTTGACTTTAGATGGGGAGGATTCTCTTAAACATAAAAATCACATAAGTATAATTTTGTCTTATTTTTTCTAACCTGGAGTGGAGGGAAGAAGAGATGGTCAGAAGGCTAAAATGGAGTTGAAAGAGCCAAAGATAGGAATCATGTTCAACGCTAGGCAGTTATAAACTATGATATGATCACTGGAGTTATGTTTTATCACTACTATTAAGAGGAAAACAAAGAAGATATTTAACTTCTAAAGGATCTTCCAATAATTAATGCTTGAAGATAAGATAGCATGGAAGCATTCATTTTACCTGAGAGCAGCATTCCTGTGCTTGGTTTTATCCCCACGGCAACTGAGATGAAGAGAAAAAGTAGTATGAGCAAATTAATCAAAATTATTGTTAAATTAATTGCTGTTTGTAGGTGGTAAATGGGAAGAAAAATTGCTTCCTTAAGACTTCAGGGGGTGCAGGTGGAAAACAGGAGGGGGCATTCAGCTGTGAGAGGCAAAACCCATTCATGTAATTTTGGATAGAACCCCGTACTATAACTGTATGTTTAGTCTTCTTTAATAAACCTTTGCTTTTATTTCCATAGTAGGCAAAGTCAATAAAATGAGCCATTTTTTAAAATAAGGAAACTTTTTAGAATAGAATAGAATAGAATAGAATAGAATAGAATAGAATAGAATTATTTATTGACCAAGTGTGATTGGACACACA